>CAUYQV010067864.1:0-15071 GCA_963574575.1 Galagoides demidoff | reverse complement strand
CTTGGGGGTTTTGTGAAACTTGGGACTTTTTTCCTTGTACCTGAAGCTTGTTCTTGGCAACTCTAGGAGGAAGAAGGGGGCCTGGGAACGTGTTCTCAGCCACCCTGGGGGGAGGAGGGACTTGCCTTGTTCCTGGAGTCGACTCTGGGGGAGAAGGGAGAAGGAGGGAAATGGGCTAGAGCGGGTGGGGGGAACAGGTGAGGGCTGGGGAACAGGAGTGGGCAGGGGAAAGAGGGCTGGGTTACAACACCTCCTTCATTCTGGACTATAGTTGTGTTTTATCATTCATATGAAAGTGTGGGGGTGAGGAGGGAGGGCCATGGGTGGGACCTCACCTATTGTGCACAATGCAAGGGTCCAGGTCAAAACTATTAAGAGTATAAATGTCTCAGCACAACAAATAAGTGAGGTGAAGGTTATGTTAACCAGTTTGATGTGAGCTTTCCAAATTGTATATAAAATAAGCACAACGTGCCCCATAAATGCATTAATGTGCACAGTTATGACTTAATGAAAAATAAATAAACTTAAAAAGAAAAAAAGTACTGGACTTAGCCCGTTGGAGTTCAGGGCCTGAGTTCTCCGTAGAGCATACCCTATTGAACGGCCCCCCAGGCTGTTTCTTTATCTCTATAATGGGGAGAATGATATATATACCCGCTTTACTTGTGAGGCACAAAACAAGATAATAAGAGGGAAAGCACATATCAGTTTAAAAAGTGCTATTCAGATTCTGAGTTATCGCTGAGAGCATGATTCTTGCAGAGGCTCCGTAAGAGCCCGCCATTTATTTCCCCTGGTGTTCCATGCTGTTCTCTTTCCTCCCCACTTTTTGGGTCTTGATCAGACAATCTCAGAGAGGGAGGAGAATAAAAGTGTCAGCCTTTTAAAAGTCTCTACCTTATGAGATACATAGGTTTGTATTTCTTGGTGCTAAAATGCTCAGTCTAGTCTGGTAGTTTTATTAGCCACTTCTTGGTGATAGGTAAATCAATGAGAGAGCACTTTCAAAGCACTTAAATTAGGTATGATCGTAAAGAGTAGCTAGCTAATTTGAGAATTTTATTTATTTTATGATAAGACTTTTAATAGAGTTGTGTTGATTCCAGTCATTTTAAAACATGCCGTTCTCCCTCCTGGTTGAACACGTTTGGCGGATTGGCTGTTGGATATAGAAATATGACTTATGTCTTTTAATTTTAGAGAATTGTAACTCAGAACAAATTAAGTCCCTGCTTTGCATCGAAATGGGAGTTCAGAAAGAACAAAGTGCTTACTTTTCAATAATGAATTGTCTCCCACTGAAAAGTTTGAAACAAGCATTCAGATGGGATATAACCATTGTGGTCCATGTGTCCGTGCTGATTCAATTAAATGAAGTGCACCGTAGCCGGCTAAAAATGCATTGATAAGAGTGTGTGTATTAGGAATTGTGTTGACTTAAGTTGTTTACTATTCTGATCCTTTTGTTGTTTGCTTTTCTAATTATCTTCTGCACATTATTAAATGTAATCATTAATGAGATGGCTGACTATAGTTTGCTGAGTATTATTTAATCATTAATTTCTAATATACTTCCATATTCTCTGTGATTAAACTTGATGGCTGACTTAGTCAAATGAAGATATTTCCATTAAGGGCGAGCAGTGTGATGATAATTCAACTACATCCAGGAAGACCCCGTGCAGACTCTCCTTTCATGGACCAAGGTCACATTTTCCAATCCCTCTCACTGTACTCTGGTAGTCGCCGTTATCTGGGTTATAACTCATTTGTATATTCAGCCTTCCTATTATTGATTTTTATCTTTCTTGGCTGATGCTAGAATAATAGTTTCAACAAGAATTTAATTGGTATCAAGTTCTTTTTTGGGGGCACCATCTTGTGCAAAGAAGCATCGGTTATAATGGTAAAAGTTAGTGGAAAATCCAGGGGGTCACTCTCCTAGATTTGACTGGAACAAAATTTCTAATATTTTACTTTATTTTTAGATTTTCATTTCTTTATTGTGGTAAGAACAACCTGAGATCTACCCTCTGAAATGTTTAAGCACACAATACAGTATGTTAGCTATAGGTGCTGCGTTGTACAGCAGAGCGAAAGAGCGTCCTCGTCTTGCTCAATGGAGACTTTTATGCGTGTTGAATAGCAACTCCCTATGTTTCTTCCTTCCCAGACCCTGGCAGGTACCAGTCTACTCTCTGCTTTAGTGAACTGGACTATTTCAGGTGCCTCATGCATGAGTAGAATCATGCAGCCTTTGTCCTTCTGTGACTGGCTTATTTTGCTTGGCACATCTCCCAGGCTCATCCATCCTGTCCTATATCACAGACTTTCCTTCTTGAAAGGCTAAGTAATACTCCATTACTCCATTGCATGTATATACCATGCTTCCTTTATTCATTGATAAGCCAATTGACATTTAGGTTGTTTTCATATCTTGGCTATTTTGAACAATGCTGCAATAAACATAGGGATGCAAGCATCTTTTTTTTTTTTTTTTGCAGTTTTTGGTGGGGGTTGGGGTTGAACCTGCCACCTCTGGCATATGGGGCCAGCGCCCTACTCCTTTGAGCCACAGGTGCTGCCCAGGGATGCAGGTATCTTTTTAAGACCCTGATTCCAGTTCTTTTAAATATGTACCCAGAACGGTGACTGCCAAATCATATGGCAAGTAGCTTTATTTTTTGATTCTTTGAGGATTATTTACACTGCATCAGCTTACATTTCCAATCAATGTACAGGGTTCCAATTTCTCCACATCTTTTCAATGTTCATCCCCCCCCTTTTTTAGATCCTAGCCATCCTAAAAGGTATGAAGTGATATCTTTGGGTATGTGTGATATTTTGATACAGGCACTCAATGTGTATTAATCAAATCCAGGTAAATGGGGTACCCATCACGTCAGGAATTTATCATTTTTTGGTGTTAAGAATATTCTAATTCCACTCTCTTATTTTACTTTATTTTAGTTATTTTAAAGTATACCCTAACTTATTGTTGATTATAGCCACTTTGTACTGCTATCAAATAGTACTCATTCTATCTAACTACCTAACTGTATTTTTGCAACATTAACTTTATTCCCTCCTCCCTGCTATGGTTCTCACCTCTGGAAACCATCATTCTGCTTTCTGTCTCCACGGGATAAAATTGTTTTTAATCCTTGGCTCCCACAGATGAGTGAGAACATGTGAGATGTGTCTTTCTCTACTTGGCTTATTTCTCTTGACTCAATCTTCTCCACTTCTATCCATGTTGTTGCAAATGGCAGGATTTGATTCTTTTTAGGGCTGTGTAATATTCTGTTGTGTATATGTGCCATAATTTCCTTATCCAGATATCCACTGATGGATACTTTGATTACAAATCTAGGCTGCTGCCCAGGATCGAAAAAACATGGGCATGCAGATATCTTTTCAATATAGTAAATTCCCTTCTTTTGGATGTAGACCCAGCTGTTTGAGGACCCTCCACTCTGTTCTCCACAGTGGTAGCACTAACTTACATTCCCACCAACAGTGCATGAGGGTCCCCTCTTCTCAGCATTCTTGCCAGCATTGATTATTGCTTGTCTTTTAGATAAAAGACATTTCAGCTGGGGTGAGATGATATCTCATTGTAATTTTGATATGCATTTCTGATGGTTGTTTTGATATACATGTTGGCCATTTCTGTGTCTTCCTTTTTAGAAATGTCTATTCATATCCTTTGCCCATTTTTTTAAAATCTTTTTTTTTTTTCAATTGTTTGGATTCATTGAGGGTACAAAGAATTAGGTTGCCATAATTGTGTTTGTTAGGTAAAGTCACTCCTATAATTGTGTCCCCAAGAGGTGTATCACACATCATAACACACCCAAACCCTCTCTCCTCCCTTTTCCCCACCCCCACCATGTATTAGATCATCTAGGACATTTGCACTAGACTGTTTATCACAGCTCAATTTACAATCGCCAAAATGTGGACATAACCTAAAGGTCCATCAACCCAGGAATGAATTAACAAGCTGTAGTATATGTATACCATGGAATACTATTCAGCCATTAAAAAAGATGGAGACTTTATATCTTTTGTATTAACCTGGATGGAGGTGGAACACAGTCTTCTTAGTAAAGCATCACAATAATGGAGAAGCAAGAATCCAATGTACTCAATTCTAATATGAAGGCAGTAGATGACCTTTGCCCATTTTTTCAATTGATTATTTGATTTTTTTCATATTGAATTGTCAGAGCTCCTTATATATTCTCGTTATTAATCTCTGTCAGATGTGTAGTTTGTAAATATTTTCTTACATTCTGTGGGTTGTCTCTTCACTTTGTTGATTGTTTCTTTTACTGTGCAGATTTGTTTTTAGCTTGATGTGATTCCATTCACTCAATTTTTTTTTTTGAGACAGTGTTACTATGTTGCCCTCAGTAGAGTGCCATGGCGTCACAGCTCACAGCAACCTCAAACTCTTGGGCTTACGCTATTCTCTTGCCTCAGCCTCCTAAGTAGCTGGGATTACAGGTGCCCGCCACAATGCCTGGCTATTTTGGGTTGCAGTTGTCATTGTTGTTTAGCAGGCGTAGGTAGGGCTTGAACCTGCCACCTCTGGTATATGTGGCTGGTGCTCTACTCACTGAGCTACGGGCACTGAGCCAACATTCATTCAATTTTGTTTGGTTGCCTGTGCGTTGGGGGTATTACTTAAGAAGTCCTTGCCCATAGCAATGTCTCCCCAAAATTTTTTTAGTAGTTTCATAGTTTCAGGCTTCAGTTGAAGTCTTTTATCCACTTTGGTTTGATTTTTGTGTATGGTGAGAGATCAGGATCTAGTTCATTGTGGTTTTGATTCACATTCCCTGATAATTAGTGTGTTGAGCAGCTTTTTGTGTTATCTGTTGGTCATCAGTATATCTTCTTTGGAGACATGTATATGGAGGTATTTTACCCATATTTAATTAGCCTATTTGTTTGGTCTTGGGTTTTTTTGGTTATTAAGTTGTAGGAGTTCTTTCTATATTTTTAATATTAACCCCTTAACATATATACAGCTTGCAAATATTTTCTGTCCTTCCACAAATTGCCATTTCCCTCTGTGGTTGTCTCCTTTGCTGTGAAGAATCTATTTAGTTTGAAGCAGTCCCATTTATCTATTTGTTTTCCTTGCTTGTGCTTTGGTGTCATATCCAAAAAAATCATTGTCAAGGCCAATGTCATGAAGGTTTTATTTTTTTTTTTTTGCAGTTTTTGGCCGGGGCTGGGTTTGAACCCGCCACCTCCGGCATATGGGGCTGGTACCCTACCCTTTTAAGCCACAGGCACCACCCAATGTCATGAAGCTTTTCTCCTGTTTTTTCTTTTATAACTTGTAACAGTTTTAGTCTTACATTTAAGTCTTTAATCCATTTTGAGTTATTATTATTATTTATTTCAGATTGATATGAGAGTACAAATGTTTAGGTTACATTGTTCCCATGTCCAAGGTAAAGTTCAAGTTGTAGTTGAGTCCTTCACCCAGCGGGTGTGCTGAGCACCCTCACCTTGTGCACATTAGGTGAGATCCAACCAGTCACCCTCCCTTCTCTCCCCCTGCTAGACTATACTCATGTTTTTCTTTCCTGTGGGATTGTAGTTGTTTATATATTGGTTTCGTATTAGTATTGAGTACATTGGCTACTTTTATTTCCATTCTTGTGATACTTTACTAAGAAGAATGTGTTTCAGCTCCATCCAGGTAAACACAAAAGATGTAAAGTCTCCATTTATGGCTGACTAATACTCCATGGTATATGCATACCACAGTTTGTGAATCCATAGGGGTTGATGTGCACATGAGTTGATTTCATATCTTGGCAATTGTGAATTGAGCTGTAGTAAACATTCTAGTGCAAATGTCCTTCTGATAAAATGATTTTTTTCTTCTGGGTAGATATCTACTAATGGGAATGCAGGATCAAATGGAACATCCACTTTTAGTTCTTTGAATTCTCCCTACTTCTTTCCATAGAGATTGTACTAGTTTGCAATCCCTCTAGCAGTGCAAAAGGGTTGCCTTCTCTCCACATCCATGCCAGCATCTGCAGATTGAGGATTCTCTGATACAGGCTAATATTGTTGGCATTAAGTAGTATCTCAGAGTAGTTATTATTTGCACTTCTCTAATGATTAGGGATGATGAAAATTTTTTCATGTGTTTTTTTGGCATTTGTTTGTCAGCTTTGGAGAAGTTTCTGTTCAAGTATCTTGCCCACTTATAAATGGGGTTGTTGTACTCTTTTCTTGTTGATTAATTTGAGTTCTCTATAGATTCTAGTTATCAGCCTTTTTTAAGATTTATAGCATACAAATATCTTCTCCCCTTCCAAAGGCTGTCTGTTTGCTATAGTTGTGGTACCCTTAGCTGTGCAGAAGCTTTTTAGCTTGATCATGTCCCATTTATTGATGTTGCTGCAATTGCCAAGAGGGTTTTCTCCATAAAAATCTTTCCCAGACCAATTTTGTCATACTTTCCTCTAGGATTTTTAGTGTTTTGTGTCTTAAATTTAAAATATTTATCCAGCAAGAGTCAATTTTTGTCAATGGTGAGAGGTGCAGATCTAATTTCAGTCTTCTACATATAACTAGCCAGTTCTCCTAGCACCATTTATTAAATAGGGATTCTTCTTCCCAGTGCATGCTTCTGTTTGGTTTACCAGAGATCAGATGGCGATATGTGCCTGTGTTCATCTCTAGGTTCTGTGCTCTTTTCTATTCCTTCCATCTATGTCTCTCTACTTTTGTGCCAGTACCATGTGATCGCTGTGCAGCTGTAGTATAACCTCAAGTCTGGTAACATGATGCTTCAAGATTTGTTTTTATTTCTTAAAACTATATTAGTTATTCTGATTTTTTTCTTTTTCCATATGAAATGAAGTACATTTTTTAAAGTTCTTCAAAGTATGACAATGGTGCCTTGATGGGGATCACATTAAATCTGTAAATCTCTTTGGGTAGTATGGAAATTTTAACAATGTTGATTCTTCCCAGTCATGAGCATGGTATAGTCTTCCATTTGTTAAATGTCTTCTGTTATTTCTTTTCTCAGGATTTCTTAGTTCTCTTTAGTGAGATCCTTCACATCCTTTGTTAAATATATTCTCAGGTATTTCATTTACTTTGGAGCTACTGTGATGGGTATTATATTTTTAATAGACTCTCAGTTTCACTGTTATTGGCATATATGAAGGCTACTGATTTGTGAAAATTGATTCTGTATCCTGAGATGTTACTATATTTCTTCATCACTTCTAAGAGCTTTGTAGTTGAGTCCCTGACGTTTTCCAGGTATAAGATCATGTCATGTGCAAAGAACAAGAGTTTGACCTCCTCTGTCCCCTTTGGAATACCCTGATCTCCTTCTCTTGCCTGATAATATCAGCTAGAACTTCCAAAACTATGTTGAAGAGTAGTGGCAATACAGTGTCCAGTACAGTACTTGTCTAGTTCCAGTTCTAAGTAGAAAATCTTTCAGTTTTACTCTATTCAGTATGATATTAGCTGTGGGTTTGTTGTAGATGGCTTCAACTGTTTAAGAAATGTCCCACCAGGCCTATTTTCTTAAGTGTTCTTGTGAGAAAAGGATGCTGGATTGTGTCAAATGTATTTTCTTCATCAATTGAGAAAATCATATGGTCTTTGTTTTTAATTTTAATTTGTTGGTTCATTACATTTATGGATTTATGTATGTTGAAGCAAACTTGCATGCCTGGGATAAAACCCACTTGATCACGTTGCATAATTTTTTAATGTGTCACTGTTTGTTAGGATCTTACTGAATATTTTCTCATTGATATTCATTAATGATATTAGCCTATAGTTTTTCTTTTTTATTGGGTTCTTTCCTGGTTTTGGAATCAGGGTGATATATGCTTCATAGATGTGTTGGGGAGAAGCCAGGCGTGGTGGCTCATGCCTGTAATCCTAGCACTCTGGTAGGCTGAGGCAGGCGGATTGGTTGAGCTCATGGGTTCGAGACCAGCCTGGGCAAAAGTGAGGCCCTATCTCTACTAAAAATAGAAAAACTGAGGCAAGAGGATTGCTTGAGCCTGACTTGGAGGTTGCTGTGAGCTATGATGCCATGACACTCTACCCAGGGTGACAGCTTGAGACTCTGTCTCAAAAAAAAAAAAAAAAAAAAAGGTGTTGGGGAGGATTCTTTCCTTCTCTGTGTCTCTGTTTTGGAATAGGTCATGCAATATAGGTACTAGTTATTCTTTGAAGATTTGGTAGAATTCCAGTGTGAAACCATCTGGTCAAGGGCTTTTCTTTTTTTGGAAGATTTTGTATTGTTGGTGCAATGTAAGACCTTGATGTAGGTCTATTCAAAATTTGTAATTCTTTCTGGTTGAGTTTAGGAAGCTGTTGTGTTTCCAGGTATCATTCCATTTCCTCTACATTTTCAGGTTTCTAGGCATAGATTTTTTTGTAGTAATCACTGAGGATCTTTTGTAAGAGTATCTTTTGGGGTTTGGGGTTGAATTGCTCTTTCCTGTCAAGTTTAAGATAGTCCATTAGATTATTGACTTTCTCTCTTTCTTTTTTCTGGATGAAGGCATCTAAGAGTATAAATTTGCCTCATAGGACTGCCTTTGCAGTGTACCACAGGTTTTGATACCTTGTGGCTTCATTCTAATTTTATTTGAAAAATCTAATTGTTTCCTTCTTAATCTCATCCTTAACCCAGCTGTCATTCAGTATAAGGTTTTACCCACATAACTTTATTTGAGTATGAAGATTTCTCTTGGTGTTGAGTTCAACTTTTGTTCCATGATGGTTTCAGAAGATACAAGGAATAATTTGTTCTTTTAAATTTGTTGAGTTTATATTTGTGTCCTAAGATATGATCAATTTTGGAGGATGGTCTATGGGCTGATAAGAATATGTACTTAGTCTTATTAGGATGGAATGTTCTGTGTATGTCTGTTAAGTCCATTTGTGTTCAAGTCCCTTGCTTTTTTGTTTGGTTTCTGCTTAGAGAATCTGTCTAGTACTGTCAAAAGGGTATTGAAATCTCCAACTATTATAGAGCTGGAAGGTATGTTGTTCAGATCATTCAGGGAGAGATCATTCAGAACATGTATCAAGGAGTGTTCAGGTAGAATGAGTAAATGTTAATTATTGAAATCTCTTCATTTTGTTTGCTTCCCTTGACCAGTATGTAGTGTCCATTCTTGCCTTTCCTTATTTTTGTTGGTTTAAATCCAATTTTATCTGCAAATAAGATTCCTATCCATGCTTTTCTCTGATTTACATTTTCTTAGAATGTTGTCTTCTATCCCTTTGCCCTGAAATCTTGTTTTATATCTAGAGGTTAGGTGTGTTCTGGGAAACAGGAAACATTGGTTTGGAGCTTTTGTATCTAGTCAGCCAGCCTGTGCATCATTAGTGGTGAATTCAGGCCATTCACATTTATTGAGAGAATTAATAGGTATAGTGCAGTTTTGTTCATCTTGTTTTGTGGAGGTTCAGTGCTTAGTTTTATCCCTTGTGCCATTGTGGAAGCTAGGCTTTGTTCTTTAATTTCTTATTTGTTTACTTTGGTGATGGATCATCATGCTGGTCCGTATGGAGAATGTGTCTGAGTATTTCCTGTAGAGCTGGTCTACTTGTGGCAAATTTCCTCGACATTTGCATGTCCATAAAATATTTGATTTCTCCATCACACATGAACCTCAGTTTAGCAGGATACAGGATTCTAGGTTGAAAATTGTTTCATTTAAGAAATTTAAAGGCTAATGACCATCCTTTTCTGGTTTGAAAATTGTCAGCTGAAATGTCTGCAGTCATCTTGATATTTTTCACTTTGTAAGTAATACTTTTCTTACACCTGACTGTTTGCAGGATTTTCTTTTTCATATTGACTTTGGCAAAGTTAATTACAAATGTGTCTAGAAGATACTCTGTTTGGATTGAGTCACGCTGGTGTTTTGCACCTATCTACTATCTGAATGTCTATGTTTCTGACAATGCTTAGAAAATTCTCCACCATGATATCTTGAAATAGAGCTTTAGTGCTTTTAGAGCCATCCTCTTTTGCTTTAGGAATCCTTATAATTCAGATGTTCAGTCTTTTACAGTAATCCCATAACTCTCTCAGGGAACAACCTGTTTTTCCTCTCTCTCTCTCTCTCTACATATATCTATATCTATCTGTCTCTCTCTCTATTTATACACACACATACATACCTATATATATACATATATATATTTTTAAAAATGTTTATTTAAACATATATATATGCTAAACAATGTATATATATTTAGGTATATATATATATATACATACCTATACCTAAAAATACATACATACATACATACATATATATATCACTCTTTGAATGAGTGAGTTTTCTTCAAAGTCTTGTCTTCGAGTTCTGAAATTTTTTCTCTCACTGTGGCTCTTTAGTATGTTTTGAAGCTCCTTGAATACCTCTTTAATTCCTTAAGCTCTGCTATATCTTTCCTAATTATGTCCAGATCCTTGGTGACTTTGTCTTTAATTTCACTAATCTCTTAAGACAATTTTTTGGATTACTTTTAGGTTTTCTTTTTCCATCTTCTACTCAATTCCATCCATCTTATTTGCCATCCCGATTCTGAATTGTTTCTGACATTTCAACAATTTCTGTGTGGATGGTATTTTCTGGTATATCTCCTTTGTAATCTTCTGGAAGAGTTGGTCTGCTCTGATTTTTCATGTTGTCAGGATTCTTTGACTGGTTCCTCCCTATGTGTATTTTCAGCTTATTTTTTATATTAATTATAGTTATTTTTAGCTAGAGTGTTAGGTTGTCCCTAAATAGTTATCGAGAGATTATCTAATTGGGGACTCTTAGACAGCACCTCAGAGATCTGTTTGGAAACTAAAACTGGGGGGCTGAACTCCATTCCAGAGGCCTCAGGATATTGGTCTTGCCACTTCTTCACTTCTGACTGTTGAAATGAGTTAGAGCAGTGATTCTCAACCTTCCTAATGCCACAACCCTTTAATATAGTTCCTATGAGTCGCGACCCACAGTTTGAGAACCACTGAGTTAGAGTATATAACAGCCTTCCAAAGTTCCTCTGGGGCTGTAGCATAAGATTCTCTGAGGGCCGGCCTTGCTTCTCCAAGTTGAGTGGGGTAGGCTTGGAGTCAGACCACCAGGTTTTCCTAGTACAGGTGAGGGAGTGACTCTTGGTTAGTTCACCAATCTGCTTCTGCCTTATTATCAACCTGCTCTCAACCCGGTTTAAAGGGGCCTCATAATTTTCTGAAGTCCCTTCTGTGAAAGATGGAACCACTGTGGTCCCCCTTTCCCCCAACTGGGGGTGGGGAATTCTTGGGCCACCCAACCCTTCCCACCAATTTTCTGCCCTGCTGTAGCAGGAATGACCCTTATGAAAACAAATTTAAAGTATCAGGTTTTTAATGCTGGACTCCTGTTCACAACTGACTGGATAAACTTTTAACCTCACCAGTGGTTGGAGGATGAGAACCATGGCCTGCTGTATGCTTTCTGGACCCTCCTAGGACAAGTTCATCTGAGGCTAGGCCTGTTTCTCTCCAAGTTGGAGGTGGTGGGCTGAATCTCCAAGAGAGGCCCAGTAGACACAGATGCTAGGCAGAGTCACTACAGAAGGCAGGGTAAAGGTCCCTTCTAGAATAAGGGATACCCAAGAGGGACTCTGGTAGATCTATTTTTAGTTCTTTGGGAAATCTCCATACTGTTTTTTGGAGAGATTATACTGATTTACATTCCCACCAATAGTGTATGTGTGTTCCCTTTCACCACATCCACACTAACATCTGTTATTTATTCTCTTTTTGATAAAAGCCATTCTGACTAGGGTAAGATGATATCTCACTGTGGTTTTAATTTGTATTTCCCTGGTGATTATTGATGTTGAACTTTTTTTTTTTTATGTTTTTGACCATTGTTTTTCTTTTTTTGAAAAACACCTGTTCATGTCTTTTGGCCACTTTTCAAGGGGGTTATTTGTTATTTTCTTTCTGATTTGTTTGAGTTCCCTGTGGATTCTGGCCATTAGTCATTTGTCAGGTGTATAGCTTGTGAATATTTTCTTCCACTCTGTAGGTTTTTTATTTACTCTTGTGATTATTATATCTATTTTCTGTGCAGAGGGCTTTTTGACTTAATTAAGACCCATTTATTTATTTTTGTTTTTTGTATTTGCTTTTGGGGTCTCAGTCATAAATTCTTTACATAGGCCAATATTGAGGATAATTTTTCCTAGGGTTTCTTCTTATATTTTTTATGGTTTCAGGTTGTACATTTAGGTCTTTAATACATTGAGATTTAATTTTTGTGTGTGATAAGAGACAGGGATCCATTTTCATTCTTCTGCATGAGGCTATTCAGTTTTCCTAGTACAAGTTATTAAGTGAGGCATTCTTTTGCAGTGTATTTTTGTCTGCTTTGTTGAAGATCAGTTGGTTGTAGGTATTTAGCTTTATTTCTGGGTTCTCTGTTCTGTTTCATTGATTTACATATATACTTTTATACCAATATCATGCTGCTTTGGTTTCTATCTGTCAGCCTGTGTTATTTTTTGAAGTTGGGTAATATGATGCCTATAGATTTTTTTTTACTTAGTATTGATTTAGCTATTTTAGTCTTTTTTGGTACTATTTTATGGTTTTTAAAAGTAATTTTGTGGAAAAGGACATTGGTGATTTGATAGGAATTTCACTGAATCTGTAGATTACTTTGGGCAGCAAGGATATTTTGACAATTTTAATAATTCTGATCCATGAGAATGGGATGCTTTTCCATTTCCTTATGTTATCTATGTTATCTATGATTTCTTTCATCAGTGGTTTGTAGTTCTCTGTGTAGAGATCTTTAACCTCTTTGGTTAAGTATATTCCAAGTTTTAAATTTTTTTTTTGAAGCTGTTGTAAATAGGATAGATTTCTTAATTTGATTTTCAGCTTGGTTGATATTAATGTACAGAAATACTACTAATTTGCATACTTTAAATTTTGTAACCTGTGACTTTACTGAATTTGTTTATCAAATATAGAATTCTTCTGGAGAAATCTGTAGGCTTTTCTGGGCATAAGATTGTATTATCAGCAAACAGAGATAGCTTATTAACTTACTTGACTTCCTTTCCTCCAATTTGTATGCCATTTATTTCTTTCTTTTGACTGATTTCTCTGCCTAGGACTTCCATTACTTTGTTGAATAAAAGTGGTGAAAGTGAGGCTGGGCTCATGTCTGAGTGGTGGCTCATGTCTGTAATCCTAGCACTCTGGGAGACTGAGGCAAGTGGGTTGCCTGAACTCATGAGTTTGAGACCAGCCTGAGCAAGAGTGAGACCCTGTCTCTAAAAAATAGCCAGGTATTGTGGTAGGTACCTGTAGTCCTAGCTACTTGGGAGGCTGAGGCAAGAGAATTATTTACGCTGAAGAGTATGAGGTTGCTGTTTCCTGTGATGCCATGGCACTCTATTGAGTGTGACAAAGTGAGATTCTATCTCAAAAAAAAAAAAATAGTGAAAGTGGTCATCCTTGTTTTGGTACAGTTGTAAGGGTACAACTTTATCCTGTTGTTATATAGTTTTTATCATTTTTGCTGTATGTTCTTTTTCTGCCTAATTTGTTGAAGAGTTTTCATGAAGAGATGTTGGATTTATTTCAATTATTTTGAAGACTCTGTTGGGATGATAATGTGGTTTTTGTTTTAAATTCTGTTTATGTAGTGAATTGCATGTATTTTTTTGTGAATATTGAACCATCCTTGCATCCCTGTAATGAAATCCTCTTGATTGTGAATTGTCTTTTTGAGGCGATTTTAGATTTGGTTTGCTAGTATTTTCTTGAGGACTTTTGTATCTATGTTAATGAAGGATATTGTTCTGTAGTTTTCTTTTTGTATTTTCCTGCCTTTGGTATCAGGGTGGTACTAGTTTCACAGAATTAATTAGGGATGATTCTCTCCTTCTTGATCTTTTGGAACAATTTCAGTTGAATTGGCATCAGTTCTTTTTTGTCTATCTAGTAGAATTTGGATGTGAATTCAGCCCAGGCTTTTTTCATTTGGGAGATTTATTACTGATTCAATTTTGCTACTCATTATTGGTCCTTACAAATTTCTATTTTTTCCTGATTTAAGTTTGGGTCATAGGCAAATGTTGAGGACAGTATTTACTCATTTCCTTTATATTTTCTACTTTGTATGGTAGAGGTGTTCATAGTTGTTTCAGATGATCCATTGTATTTCTGTAGCATCAATTGTAATGTCTCCCTTTTAGTTTATAATTGAGCTTATTTGAATTCTCTTTCTTCTTGGTTAACCAAGCCAGTGGTCTATCAGTTTTATTTTTCTTCTCAAGGATCTAGTATTTTATTTCATTGATTGTATTTTTTTGTTTCAATGTCATGTAAGTCTTCTCTGATAATTAGTGTTTATTATCTTCTACTAGCTTTGAATTAGGCTTGTTCTTGTTTTCTAGTTCTTTAAGTTGTGATGTTAGGTTGTTAATTAGTGATCTTTCTTTCTTTTTGATATAGGTATTTGATGCTTATAAAATTTTCCTTAACATTGTTTTTTCCTGTATCTCAGAAATTTTCATTGCTTGTCTCATTATTTATTTAAAAACTTTTTTTTTTAAATTTTATTGAATGGTAACTATGTACATTAATGCCCTTCTGGGGTACAGTGTGGGGTTTTCACATGCAGTCCGAAATACTTCCATCAAACTGATCAACACAGCCTTCATGTCGTTTTCTCAGTTATAGTTTTAAAACGTTCTGATTCTACTCTTAGAGAGTTTCACTTGTACCCCTGTAAGATAGACCTCAAAAATGGTCCCTCCAATCCCCCTCCCTCCATCCATTCCCCCTCCCTCCCCCCCCCATTCTTAGGCTATTTGGTTATAGTTTTCATATAAAAGGTATAAATTAGTTTCATAATAAAGGTGTGTACATTGGATACCTTTTCCTCCATTCTTGCGATACTTTGCTCAAAGAACATTCTCCAGCTCCATCCATGTGAACATGAAGGATGTAAAGTCTCCATCCTTCTTAATGGCTG
>CAUYQV010067863.1:0-13224 GCA_963574575.1 Galagoides demidoff | reverse complement strand
AGAACAATTGAAGATTACATGAAATCCAAGATTTAAGAGTAGAGAAATATGAGGAAAAAAACCCACTCCTAACTATTGAAACTTTTTCAGCATATAAAAATATGTGTAAGAGTATATGTAGTAGGTATGAGTTCTGATAATTAAGTTTATGGTGTCTGGGTGAGTGGCTCAATATTGTTGCATGTTTTGTGTGGCATTGTAAGAATGTCAGAGCTTGAATTAGAGCAACAAACATTACATTTCTTATTAAACTTGGCAAGAGTGGAAGGGAAATGAGGGTCAATTTAGTCCACGTTTGTAGGGATAATGCCATGAAGAAAATAGCAGTGTACAAAGGGCCTAAAATTTTTTTGAGAAGAGAGAAAGTGTCACAGAGGAAGAGAGAACAGGGCAGCCAGTAACAGGCAGGACTGATGAAATTATTGCAAAAATTTATTAAATTGTGGGTCAAAATCATTGACTGAATGGAAGAAGCATAGCAGGCCAAGTGAACATTGATAGAGAAATTGGAAAATCTTAACTGAAAATCTTGGCATGAGAAAGGTGTGTGCAGAAATGGTACTGAAGGATCACACCAAAGAACAAAAGCAATGGAGAGTTGAACTTTGCCAAGACCTTTTGCAGAGGTGAGGTGATGTTTTGGGCCATATTATTACTGGTGATGAAACATGGGTGTACCAATATGATCCTGAAACAAAGCGTCAAAGTGCTCACCAGAAGTCAGCCAATTCTCCCCGACTG
This sequence comes from Galagoides demidoff, assembly GCA_963574575.1. Taxonomy (NCBI): domain Eukaryota; kingdom Metazoa; phylum Chordata; class Mammalia; order Primates; family Galagidae; genus Galagoides; species Galagoides demidoff. The sequence goes on along the minus strand of CAUYQV010067863.1, from coordinate 12,483 downwards.
AAAACATTCCACCAGTCCCAATCAAGAGTCAAAACAAAGTCGTTAACTTTTCTTCATACCAGAGGGGATGGTTCATTATAAATTTGTATCAACTAGAAATCATTAACCAAGTTTAATATTTGGAAGTGTTGAAATGTTAGACAAAAGACCTAAACTTTTCAACAACTCACGGCTTTTGCATCATAACAATGCACCAGCTCACACGGCACTGTCTGTGAGGGAGTTTTCACCCAGCAAACAAAAAACCGTATTGGATCATCCTCCCTACTAACCTGATCTGGCTCCCAATGACTTATTTCTTTACCAGCAGATAAAGAAAATATTGAAAGGAAGAAATTTTGATGACATTCAGATCATCAAGGGTAACACAAGGATAGTTTTGGTGGTCACTCTGGAAACAGAATTCCAAAATTGCTTTGAAGAGTGGGCTGGTCACTAGCTTCACTGCATAGTTTCCCAAGGGGAGTACATTGAAGATGCCTATGGTAATATTCAGCAATGAGGTATGTTGCACTTTTTCTGGTATGAGTTTGTGAACTTTTTCTGGTATGAGTTTGTGAACTTAATTGTCAGACCTCATCTATGTATGTTTATATTTGTATGTGTGTCATGTCAATACCTCCAGAGCATTTAATAGTCATGAAAAATTAGGAAAAAAGTGGAATCAGATCTAGCAGATGAGCATAAGAATTAAAATAATTGAGGGTACAGAGAGTTAGGTTACACTGTTTTCATTTGTTAGGTAAAATCCCTCTTATAATTGTGTCCTACCCCTAAGAAGTGTGCCATACACCATAATGTAGGGCCCCTTAAGTGGAAGCACCTCTATCCCCCTCTGCCTCCCTCTGCCTGCTGCTCATTCACCCAGCCCACTACCTTGAATTGTTTTTAAAATGTAGTGTCCCCTCCCTTGTCCCCTCTCCAGCTCCCTCATTCACCCCACCTCCTACTTTGAACTATTTTTAAAATGCTCACAAAAATAGTCTTAAGATATAAATTTGAACCTAAAATGTGTATTTGATATGACTTCCCAGGTAACGCTTCCTGCCCTATCCTATAAATAATAGGTGTTTGGACCTTTTCAGAAAAGCCAGTTCCTTTGAGAGAATGTCATGTTTCATTAAAGTAAAAGAATGAACACAAAATGCACAATTTGCAAGTTAGACTACAGTTTGCTCCATTGAGGTAATCGACTAGAGCCCCCAAACATAGTAGGCTCTCAGTTAATAAGTTTGAAATGGAAACTTAAAGGACCAGACATAAGCCAGTCACAGTTTAACATTATAGCATTTTTGCAAATGTACCATGAAATTAGAGTCTTTCCTATAATTAATTAAAACTTTAAAATTCTCTTTATAAGGGTCTTATTAGATCATGTGGCTATACCAAAGGAAATATTTATTTGGGAAACTTAATGAAATAAAATTAATTTCCATTAATATGATTCTGATTTAAAATTCAAGGACATCTGACTAGTAAGCTTGTGGAAAGGTGTTAAAGGCCTTCTGGCTGTTTCTTTCATCAACTTTTGTTTTCTTCTACTATCCTACCTGGCATCTAGCAGGCATGCTATAACATGACTAGGAGTTTAAAAAATAAATGACTGCAGCTGTCAGTGCCTCCTGCCTGAATTCTTGAATCCCTTTATGAATATTTGGGTCGTGTTGTGTTTTCTAGCAGCAAGCCATTTTTAAAGGAGGCATGATGGCTCTTTCATGTAAATTAATTTCTACAGCTGTAACTTTTGCGCTTAGCCTGGGGCTCTTCTTTGTGACTTTTGCATTTATTTAAAACACAGCATTTTGAAAATTATAATGTATTTTTATTGAGTTTAACTTTTATTGGAGACAGCTTGAAATTATTACTGGATCTGCATTTTAAAAACAGCTAATAAACACGTCCCTCTCAAATAATTGCTTGGTGACGATTTGCCACTCTGGCATTCTTATCAGAATAGGCTGCTTCTACTGCAGCCTCCTTCTGTTTGCTATTGCCCTTGTCACGTTTTAGTCTCTTTGGTGTATTTGTTTTCTTTGTCAACCTAAGGATAGTTTTGTTCAAACATATGATTCAGCCCAAATTAAGAAATGTTACCTTTATCTTCTTATTTATTTGGAAATCCAGACTTTCCCAGATTTCTGTAATCACCCTAGATACTTTATTCTGGCACACCCAAATGTACTATATAATTTAAAAAAAAATTGTCAATGCTAGTGACCTTAAGTACTGTAGTGTGGTTTTACTGAAGTACAAATTACCACATTTTTATCCTTCTTATCTTCTTGATATAATCTTAAATCCTTCCTAAGAACATGAAATCTAGTTTTATTATTGATGCTCTAATTTCAATGGGAAGACAATGTGTTTTCAGAAAGTCAAATAATATATACCCTTGACAAATCTCTCTTTACAGTTAAGACTCATCAGCGCTATAGAAATGACTGTCTTAAAGATGGTGATGACTCTTTTTATTCGAGTACTTTTTTTTACATTTACAAAACTTTACTAATAACAGGGAAAAAATTAGATGTGTACAGGTGTATAGTGTTTAAACAAGAAGTATATTCACATTTAGGCAGTTTACATGCCATCAAGGTGTATAATTTGACATCTAGATTTCAGAGGGAATGCGGTTCAAATCTTAAGGTCACCACTTATGAGCTATGTGACATTGAAAAACTTCAGTTTTATCATAGGTGAGAAGGGAACCATAAACTTGTGGGAAGGTCAAGTGAAAAAGTGCCTGGCTGGGAAGCGGTTGCAGAAGCACCTGGCAGAGTCACAGGCTCAGGAGGAACAGCTGTAATACAGAGTTAGAGAATGACTACGGCACGGATTTGTCAGGTCTTGTTTTCTAATACATGTAAACATGCCCTAGCTGTATTTACTTAATGGTTTCATGGTAAACATTCTGTCTATATTTCTATGTATAAATTTATTAATGATAAATAAATATGATGTCTGACTTCTGGAATAGTCTGCTCTGGAAAAAATAATATATTTAAAACAACTAGTAAAAGCAATTGAGGTTATGCATCTTATTAACATTTAGCACTTGGATAAGTATAATTGATACCTTATTGTTATTCTAACTGTCAAATCCCCTATCACCGGGGATTCAATTCATAACCATTGTGATAATGGACCGTAGAGTGCATATTTATGTCCTCAATGTCACATCAGTTACTTGTTTTCCTTCACCAATTTTGTTTAAGAATTGGTACAAACTTTTTACATTACACAGGTATGAACTCTGTCTTCATTCTCTGTGGTATGAGCAATCTCTCCCAAATCTCACGGTGAGCCTACTGACTTTGTTAATGGTTTCTTTCTTTTCTTCTTGCTTTCTTTCTGCTGCTAAGAAGTTCCTGGCTATAGTGTGACCTATCTGTTAATGTCCTTGCCTGTAAAGAAAATTTGATAATAATTGCCTTATGTAGTTGTTAAAAGGTTTTACAACAGTGAAGTGCTTTGTTTAGACTAATGCCTGACACATCGTAAATGCATGTATGACTTCCTAAAGAAGATATGGTTAAATGTATTTCTCTTTTCTCATGTATATATTCTAAACTTCCAGTCTTCACCAAAAAAAATCTTTGTCTTTATATTTCATATGGAATACCATATATATTTTTGAAAAAATTTTGCCTGCATTTTTTATTTTTATATTTTACAAGACTTTTTTCTCCAAATATCAGTTTATCCCCCAGATTTTTAGTTGTGTTAATATTCCTTAAAATAACCTCTAAATTCTGAGTTGAAATGCCTCTTGTCATTTAGTACATTTGTATATCCTAAAATCTATTTCTGTATTCTCTTTTCTGTACCTCTAATCCTAAGCCAAACTGTCTTGATTTGGTTTCTGTGGCTTTACATTTTTATTTTGTGATAATCACAAAAATTTATCTCATAAATTTAACCTACCTTATTTATTGTTCAGTTAAAAACTTCTTAGTTCTTTTTTGGAATTTACAATATTAATTGTAGTTCATTTTCCAACTTTTCCACAAGGTATAATTTGTGTTCTAATTAAAATGTCATAACGTATGTACAGTCATTTTGAAAATAGCTATTGAATTTCATAAAATATATTTTCACCATTTATTGATATAATCACAAGTTATTTTTATTTTTCACTTTGTTGATATAATGGAGTATATAGGTTTTCTGATACTGAAATACCCTTGCTTTTAATAAACACTAATAAACACTAGTGTACCATAGTAAATGATTTTTTGATACATTACTGGAATATATTTGTATAATTTTAGTTAAAAGTTTGCAGTTTCAAGTGAGACTGGTTTATATATTTTTCTTTTCATCAGATTTTTCTTAATAAAACATGCTATCTTTGTAAAATTTACTGTGTGTGTTCCCACATTTTTCATTTGCCTGAAATAATTTAAACAATATAAGAATGATCTGATTTTAAGGCTTAAAGAAAGCTTAGCTATAAACATTTTATTCTAGTATCAATAATCTTTCCCTGGTAACTGGAGCATTTCGTTTATTTTTTCACTTTTTCTTGTGTCAGTTACCAAGGGAAACATCTATTCTTCAGTTTTTCCAATGTTGCCATAAAGTGTTTCCAATCTCTCCTTATGATGATTTTATCCTCTGATGTGTATCTGTGGCCATTTCTCCTTTACTATCTCTGACATTAATATCTTTTGTTCTGTTTATTTCTTATCTGGATATGAAAGAGGCTTATATGTCTTATTGTACTTTTCAAAGTCCCCTACTATTTTATGTTGTTGTTTGTGAACTATTTACTTTGTTTTAGCTTTTATGTTAGTTACATCCTTTTCAATGCATTGAAGTTTATTTCACTGTTCTATTTTTTCACGAGATGAATATAAATTTTATTTATTTATCCTATTTGCTTTTTAAAAATAAAAGTATTTATGTCTACAAGACTTCTGCCTAGAATAGTTTTTACCATGCCTCACAGAGTTTTAGTATGATGTCTTCTTTTAAGGCTTTCTAGAGAATTATGGTTACTATTTGATTTCCCAGTTTTGTGTTTCTTAATTTCCAAGTAATTGAGGGATTTGGCTAACCTTATTGTTATTTGTGTGTGTTTTCTTGTATTATGATGAGCATATGTATTCTGGAAAAACCTCTATATTAGAAGATTATGAAGGTTGCCAGATAGTTGTTTAATATTTAACAGTATAATAGAAATAATAAAATATACCTCCTCTCTACTGGTAATCACTGTGCAAATGTACCTGGAAACTCTTTGTCAACTTTTTTGTTTCCAAACTGTAGCACTTTGCTTAAAGTAGATTTCTTTTTTTTTAATTTCAGAATATTAGGGGGGTTCATATGCTTTAGGTTACATGGATCAATGAATCATTTTCTTAATACTTCACTGAGTCCTGGCTACAGGTGTGCCCATCATCCAGATAGTGTTCATAGTACCTATTTGATTGATTTATGGCCCTCCCCTTCTTACTGAGTTTTACTTTCCTCTGTGAACTTTTGTGCTCATCGTTAGTTCCAATTTAACGGTGAGTACCTGTGGTGTTTGATTTTCCATTCTTACCATACTTCACTTAAGTAGAATGGTCTCTAGCATTATCCAGATTGTTGTGAAAGGTATTAACTCCACTTTTACACGGCTGAGATGGCTCAGTAGTATTCCATGGTGTACGTATCTCACATATTCTTTATCCACTCACGAACTAAGGGAGCAGGGGTTGTTTCTATATCCTTGCAATTGGGAATTGTGCTGCAATAAATACTCAAGTGCAGGTTTCTTTTTGATGAAATTACTTCTTTTTTTTTTAAGTAAATACCCTGTTATAGAATTGCTGAATTGAATAGTAGCAAACCTCTAGTTCTCTGAGGAACCTACATACTCTTTTCTATAGAATTTATTCTAATGTTTAGTCCCCACCAACATCGTATAAGCCTTCCTTTCTCTCTGTATCCACACCAGCATCAAATGTTTGTGAACTTTTATTAAAATTCATTCTAACTGGGGTGAAGGGATATTTCAATGTGGATTTAATTTGCATTTCTCAGCTGATTAGTGACAGTGACCATTTTTTTTCATGTTTCTTAGACATTTGTCTTTCTTCTTTTGAGAAGAAACTGTTCTTCTGCCCATTTTTAAAATGAGTTGTTTGTTTTTATCTTGCTGATTTTTGGATTTCTTTGTAGGATTCTGGTAGGAGCCCTTTATTGTATGTGTAGCTTGTGAATATTTTCTCCCATTCTGTAGGTTGTCTATTGCTCTGTTGATTGCTTCTTTAACCATCAGAAGCTTTTTAATGAAACTCTATTTATTAATTTTTGTTGGTGCCATGATTGCCTTTGAACTTGTTTTAATAAATTCTTTGCCTACATCAATATTTAGAAGAGTTTTTACTACATTTCCCTCTAAAATTATTATAGTTTTATGCCTTATATCTAAGTTTTTTATGCATCTCCAATTAATTTTTGTGAGTGGCAAGAAGTAGGGGTTCTGTTTCATTCTTTTGCATTTGGCTATGCAATTCTCATGACATCATTTATTGAATAGGGGTTCTTCTCCCTAGTGTGTACTATTGTCTATGATCAGTTGGTACTGGTAGATGATTTATTTCCATTAATATATTTCTCTATTTTTGTGCCAATATCATGCTGTTTTAGTTAGCATAGCTTTGTAGTATAAAGTCTGGTAGTATAATACCTCCAGATTTGTTCTTTTTACTTAAGATTTCTTTGACTATTTGGGTTCTTTTCTGGTTCCAAACAGAACATAGAATTATTTTTTCTGGATATTTAGAGTATGACTTTGACATCTTGATGGGGATTACAGTGAATACGTAAACCACTTTGGGAAACATGGACATTTTAATAATGTTGATTCATCTGATCATAATATGTTTTTCGATATGTTTGTGTCCTCTATGATTTCTTTCCTTAGAGTTTCATAAATCTTTTTTTAGATATCTTTACCTCCTTTATTAAGTATATTCTCAGATATTTTGTTTTCATTATAGCTATTGTTAGTGATAGTGAGTCTTTCATTTGACTATCAGCTTGACAGTAGAATATACAAATGCTACTGATTTATGGATGCTGTTTTTGTATTCTGAGATATTACTCCTTTTATTCACAATTCCAGGAGACTCTTGGTGGAATTTTTGGATGTTTTTATATATAGAATCATATTATCAGGGAAGAGAAATAATGTAACCTCCTTTTCCCTAATTTGGATAGCCTCAATACTATTCTGTTGCCTGATTTCTCAGGCCAGGACTTCTTGGTCTATTCTGAATAGGAGTGGGGATGGTGGCATTCTTGTCTTATTCTTACTCTTAGGGGGAATCCTCTTGACTTTTCTTCATTCTGTATAATATTGGCTGTGGGTTGGCCTCTATGACTTTTATAATTCTGAGACATTTTGTAAAAGTTATCAGGGAGAAAGATCAGAACACCAAATATACATCTATAACATCCTAATAACTGGGGTAAGATATATGAAATGTATCTTGTTTAGTCAGAAAATATAGAATCATTTAGGTAGTTTCTGAATTTAGTCTCTGGTTTCCTTTATATATAATTTCTAGAAGCACAAAGTAGCTATATATTTTTTAAATTTTCTTCATTTATATTAAATAATACACACAATCAGCTCTTTAGGTAGTTTTAAATCTCCTTTGTATGTACATACATACACACATACACTCATGCCTGTACAGCTTGGGAAATAGTTTAAATTTTCTAACAAAATTTGTGGTTTAGACTTGAAAATTCCTCCCTTTTAAGACAGCAAATTGGTATTAAAGAAGCAAAGTTTCTTAGACTCTTCACCAGAAATGTGAATTCAGTAGATAATGAGTTGGGAGCCCAGGAGTCAGCACTTTAAGAACTCTAGTAATTTGCATGCACCTTGTGGGTAACTACACTTGGATAAATATCACACTGTCAATTACTTGGTGGGTTTAGTTTTGGTATTTTTTCTATATAAGTTATTGGTTTTTAACTCTTTAGTAAGTGTGCTAATAGTATAAAATGTCTCTTCACGTGAGCATGAAACAAAAAATAGCAAGCACATAGTATTTGCTAACTAAATGTTAGCTTCTATTTTAATTATAGTAGAACTTCTGTAAGTTGGCCATCTGAGGTACTGCATGTAACTGTTTAACATACTAAGGTGGTCAACATAAGTTACTAGGCATACAATGAGTACATATGGTGCATGTCTGCTCTATGAAATTAGGTCAACTAAAGGAGGAGGCCAATATAGGTAGGTGGTCAACTAAGGAGTGTCTATTATAGTTATTTCTCTTATGTCAATGTAACTATTGTACTATCATTATCTATTTAGTCACAAATTCCCCTTTGAACTGTAATTGACCTGAAGAATGCTTCTTTTCTGTATATATACTCCTAGAATCCAACTTACAGTCGAACATGCCAAAAGTTCTTATGCATTTATGTTAAATGACTTAACAGTCTGCAGTGTGCATGCAGAAAAACCATTAAGACTAGCAGGGATGTTCAGAGCAACATAGGATGTTAAAGAGTTGTAAAAGACCTAGATGACTAAGAATGAAAAGGAGAAGAAAAAGAAGACTAGGCAATATTTTGTGATAACAACATGAGAAGATAGACACCCTGAGACAGTTTTGCCCTCATCTCCATTCATAATCTGGGTGAATCCCTGTTTATCCCCTTTGGGCTTTGACAGTGTCTTCATCTACTCATACAAGTGGACCCCATTCAACTTTGCAACTCCATCCTTGCCACTATTATTTATCTCCTAGAGCACTCTTGCTCCCTACCTTTGCTGCTAAATAGATTTTATATCCCTCTACTGAAATAATTAGATGGTATTAGACCAACCATACTACCATTGTCCTATAAATTGAGTGCCTATTAAAAGCACATTAGTGGAAAATTTCTTCAAGAAAAACATGTTACTAGAATTGTTTCCACAATTTCATATCCTGTCTATTTTTTTCCAAGACTATCCTCTGCTGTACTTTCTTAGGGCACAAATGCAATTAAAACATTTATTAAAATGCATAAAAATAACAATAGCAGCTATTGAAACAATATTAAGTTTACTTAGCCATAGGAAAATATTAAAAGTATTTTATATATAAACCCGGTTTTAAAACTAAACACAAACTAAAATATTTCCTTCAAACAACCATAAATATGTAAATATTGTTAACTTAAAACATCTTAAATATTCAAGGAAAGTCTCTAGATTAAAATATGCATTCAAAAATAATTATAGTGTTTACATCATTCAGAATGGAAAGAAAGAGTTTACTAAGAATTAGTTTGCTTCTAAAAATACTATCAAAATAAAATATCAGATAATTTGGGTATATTAAATAAGCTGCCACTTAAATTATTGCTTTATTATACTCAATGATGAATTGAAAGAATTATTAAAATTACCCAAAGAAATTAAATTATCCTCAAGTGCATATTGCACTTTAGGAGTATAAGACTGAATATGTATTAAAAATGATTTATTGCAATTCTCATCATCCCTTCCATGAAATAGTTATTTGAGGAAGGTAAACTCACCTATTTAGTCATGCTCATAAACAAAATTTTTCACCTTTCTCTTATAAGCATGTCTTTTTTTCCACTTTAATTTACTTCAAATGAGACCACTTGACATTAATATTTAGTCAGCAAGAATTTTCTCAATGTACATTTTCAGAGATTAAGTCAAAATAATGTACTGAACAAATGCATGCCAATTGTCTTGGCAAATTGAGCTTCTGGATCAGGTCTTAGGTATTTATATCAACAGAGTTGATCTGAGCATGATATCAGAGATACTGTGATACAGTATGGTGGCACATTAGTTATGCTATGAAACTATATAGCAGATGCAAAGCAAGAGAAGAAGCTCAGAATTGTATGCTAAACATTAATTCTAAATCATCTGAAGATGACTTAAATTATAAACAGTACAAAATTACATTTGGGGCGGAATGTAGCCATTCAAAAAAATATTGAGCATCTACTATGTGCCCAAAACCATCTGTGGTGCTCATTAATTAAAACTGAAGTCTTACTCACTGTTTCTTCTCTCAATCGAGCTCACTGTCTGGTGATTGACTACCAGGACATGATAATATGGTGGGTAAATACGAATTTAAATTCTGTAAGATGGAGAGGCAGAGTTTTCATCTACTTGGGAAAATCAAGGAGAGTTTCTTCATGGAGATAGTTATGGGAACTGATATTTGGAGACTGAGTAGGTATCAGGTAACTAGGACTGTGTGTGGATCAGAACTATCAAAGGCATAGCAAGAAAGGGGGTGATAGGCACAAAGATTAGAGAAATACACTAATAAAGAGGATATTAGAAATTTTCTAGTAGTTCAATGTGGTGGAACTTCATGCTATATATAACAAAGCAATGACGATGATGCTGAAGAAATAAGTCAAGTTACAATGGTCCTTGTGTGTCAAACAATGAACTTTGTCTTTTATTCCATAAATAATAGGGAACCATAAAGATATCTTATGAAAAAATAAGAACAGATAACACTTATGAAACACTTACAAGTTAAGTTAAACATAAGCAAGATTTAGCAAGCAAGGGAATTACACTAAGCTGGATGTATGTATTTCCCATTTCTCCCATGTAACAGCATGGAAGACAGTTATTAAGTTGTATTTGGTGTCAGAAAACCAGGACCTGCAGAAAATACAATAGCCCAGAGCCATAGTTATTTAATAGGAAATTCATGGGTTGAATCCTATTTTTGTTAAATCTTAAGTTCTATTAACCATTGGTCTTTTTTGAGGAAGTAAAATAATCCAACATGCATATTGTCACTAAGTCAGTGACATGGTAGAGGGATTTGGGGAGTTTAAAATAGAGACATGAGAATCATCTACCAACCTTCTTCAGTAGTACTGTAGTTAATAGTTAAGACATGTTGGAACCAGAAATAGAGGAGGAACAAAACAAAACAGTTTAAGAGATATATTTAAGAAAATCAAGCAGGGCCCTGACTAAAAGCAGGAAGCATATGGCACATTCAGACTAGATAACTGAGGAAAGCTTCCTAAAAGGATGCTTTACAAAGATGCAGGCACAGTTTAGAAAAATCACTGAAGGATAGTATGGTACCCTGAGCTAGAAAAAATGGGAAAGGACTACTACTACCCTTAGGTTAAGAAAGGCAAAGGGACAAAAAAGCTCTGAGAGGGCTTCCTCAGGAATACTGACCTGAGACAGAGGGACACAATCAACACACAGTGGCCTCGCTGGGAGAGGCCTATACGCTGCCTAGGTCTCCTCCAGAAGAACGTAACCTGTGCCCAGCAAGTGAGGATGGTCACTGACTCAGTCTACAAAAATCAGCCTAGGCTGAAGGAAAGCAGAGAGAAGAAAGAGGGGCAAATGGAATATGCAGGGCTCAGTGACTGATAGGGAGATGAGAAAAAGTATTGGAGGAATTCAAAAGGTGAAAAAAGTGTCAAAGAAATGGCTTGTGGACTGATAGTAATAAATTAAATGAATTAAGAAGATCATGCTGTATTTTTTCTGTAGTGGGCTTATTTCACTTAGTGTATTGTACTCCAGGTTCATCCATTGTGTTGCAAGTGGCAGGGTCTCCTTTACATTACATCAAAAACTGAATAATATTCTATTGTGCTTATATCTCATAATTTCTTCCTCCATTCATAGATCAATGCATACTTAGGTTGATTGCATTGCATATTATTGTGAACTACAATGGATATGAGAGCACAGGAATCTCTACGACACACGACAGTTGGCCTTTTCTTTTTGTTGTTTCTTTTGCTGTACATATGTTTTCAAGTTTGATGTAGTCCCAGCTATTTAATTTTGTCTTTGTTGTGCTTTTGATGTGATTTGGAAAATTTTATTGCCAAGACCAATATCATGGATGTTTTCTGTATGTTTTCTCTATGGATTTTGCAGTTTCATGTCTTATCTTTTAGTTTCGGTTTATTTTTGAGTGTATTGTTGTGTATACAATGAGGTAAATGTCCAATTTCATTCTTTTGGTTGTGGATACTCAGATTTACTAATAGTATTTACTGAAGATACTATACTTATCGTGTGTACTTTATTCTCTATCAAAGATCACTTGACCCTGTACTTTTTGGTTTATTATTTATTTGTGACTTTACTATCCTGTTCTAATGGTCTATGTATCTATATTTATGCCAGCACCATACTGTGCTGATTACAATAGCTTTGTAATATATTTTGAAATCATAAAGTATAATACTTCCAATTTTGTTTTTACTTCTTAAGATTGTTGTGGCTATTCAAGTTTTTTGTGGTTCCATATTAATTTTCTTTTATTTCTTTTTTAATTAAATCATCACCGTGTACATTAATGCAGTCATGGAGTACAATGTGCTGGTTTTATATACAATTTGAAATATTTTCATCAAACTGGTTAACATAGCCTTCATGGCATTTTCTTAGTTATTGTGTTAAGACATTTATATTCTACATTTAGTAAGTTT
>CAUYQV010067857.1:0-18139 GCA_963574575.1 Galagoides demidoff | reverse complement strand
GATTTTTTGAATTTCTGAGGGGTCTGTTATTATTTCGTGTTTACCATTTCTGATTGATGAAATTAGAGATTTCACTCTTTTTTTCTTGGTTATGTTGGCCAAAGGTTTATCTATTTTATGGACCTTTTCAAAAAAACAACTTTTTGATTTATTGATCTGTTGTATAATCCTTTTGTTTTCAATTTCATTTAATTCTGCTTTAATTTTGATTATTTCTTTTCTTCTGCTGGTTTGGGGATTGGAGTGTTCTTCATTTTCCAGTTGCTCAAGATGTCCCATTAACTTGTTAACTTTCTCTCTTCCTGTTTTCTTAAGGAAAGCTTTCAGTGCTATAAATTTCCCTCTTAGGACTGCCTTTACAATATCCCAGAGGTTCTGATAACTCATATCTTCATTATCATTTTGTTCCAAAAATTTGATAATTTCCTTCTTGATCTCATCTCTGACCCACCTATCATTCAGCATAAGGTTATTTAGCTTCCATGTTTTTGTATGAGTTGCAGATTCCTGTTGCTGAGTTCAACTTTTATTCCATGATGGTCTGAGAAGATGAAAGGAATAACTTCTATTATTTTAAATTTGCTGAGGTTAGACTTGTAACCTAAGATGTGGTCATTTTTGGAGTATGTTCCATGGGCTGATGAGAAAAATGTATATTCAGTTTTGCTAGGATGATACGTTCTATAGATGTTTGTGAAATCCAAATGCTGAATGGTTAAGTTTAAATCTAAAATTTATGTGCTTAGATTCTTGTTGGAGAATCTATCCCACACTGCCAAAGGAGTGTTAAAATTTCTGACTATGATGGAGCTGGGAGAGATAAAGTTGCTCATGCCTATTAGAGTATCTTTTATAAATTGAGGTGAATCTGGTTGGGTGCATAAATATTGATAATTGAGATCTCATCATATTGAGTATTACCCTTAACAAATATAAAGTGACCATCCTTGTCCTTGCTTACTTCTGTTGGTTTAAAACTTATTGTATCTGCAAATAAAATTGCAACACCTGCTTTTTTCTGCTTTCCATTTGTCTGGAATATAGATAACCATCCCTTCGCCCTGAGTCTATATTTGTCTTTTAAGGTATGGTAAGATGAGATTCTTGTATGGAGCAGATATTTGGCCTGAGTTTTTGTATCCAGTCAGCCAGCCTGTGCCTCTTTAGAGGACAATTTAAGCCATTCACATTGACTAAGAGTATTGACAAACCTGGTATAATTTTGGGTATTGAAATATTCGAAAGTCCATTTTTAATCCTTTTGCCGCTGTGGAAGTTGGAGTTTGGTCAAAATTTTCTGTGTGAGTTTACTTATGTGGTGGAGAATTGCTCTGGTCATTGTGGAGGATAGGTCTGAGAATATCCTGGAGGGCTGGTTTAGTTATGGCAAATTTCTTCAACATGTGAATGTCATTAAAGTATTTAATTTCTCTGTTATAAATGAAACTCGGTTAACTGGATATAGGATCCTGGGTTGAAAGGTATCTTGTTTTAGGAGATTAAAAGTGGTGACCATCCTCTTCTAGACTAAAAGGTTTCAGCAGAGAGATCTGCAGTCATTCTAATATTCTTCCCCTAGTAGGTTATGGTTTTCTTATGTCTAGGTGCTTTCAGAATTTTCTATTTCATATTAACTTTAGTGAAGTTAATTATGATATTCCTGGGAGATGTCTTATTTGAATTGAGTCATGCTGGGGTTCTGAAACTGTCTGCTATCTGAATTTCAGAATCTCTTGGCATGTCTGAAAAGTTCTCTTTCATAATTTCATGAAGAAGAGCCTCTGTGTTTTGTGAAGCAACTTCATGACCTTCAGAGATCCCTATAAGCCAAATATTAGTTTTCTTCAAATTATCCCAGAGCCCTTTGAGAGTGTGATCCACTTTTGTTCTCCATTTCTCTTCATCTTTGAGTGCTTGAGTGCATTCAAAAGCTTTGTCTTCCATGTCAGAGAGCCTTTCTTCTGCCTGTTCCATACTATTACTGAGGGATTCTACCATATTTTTCAGATCTTTAAGGGCTGCAACCTCTTGCCTCAGTGTCTTGTAATCTTTGAAATCATTGAATTCTTGAGACAGCTTTTGAATAATTTGAAATTTTAATTCCCTCCTTTCCTCCATTCTATTAATTGTATTTGCTATCCAGATTCTGAACTCTATTTCTGACATCTCAGACATCTGTTTATGGAAGGGATCTTCAATTGCATCTGCCCCATCCTTCTGTGGGAAAGTTGATCTACTCTGGTTATTCCCATTATCAGAATTTTTCCACTGATTCTGCCCCATACTGAATTTGCATTATTTGAAGTCCATCCCCAAACCATTCCACCAGTGGCTGTCAGTGGAGAAGAGGCTGGCTTCCTCTGGAAGAGGAAGGGCTCTGTATGCTATCTCTCAGAGAGATAGGGCATATCTGTACAGAAAAGCTGCTGTGGCTCTTTGCCTCAGGGTACTGCCTCTCCAGTGTAGTTCCCTCCCCACTGACCCACTGGCCATCCTCTCACAGTTCTTGGGTGCCAGGCCTGGGGTGCTGAGAACATGCAGCTGGATCCGTCCTGGGGGGTGACCCATAGCTGCACAGAGTGCCAGCAGACTCAGTGCATGGAATGTGGGACTCAAGCAATTCTCTGACTGTAGGGCTGGGACAGGACACTTGGTCCTGCAGAGATTGGGGGACACTACTCTTAGGCCTCCTCTCACTGTCTCTGCAGGCAAAGGGGGAAGGGTGGACTAGAAATTCAAGATGGTAGTGAAAAGTTAGTTGGATTTTTCTGCCTGGCTAGAGGGTGTACAGAGTCTCAGCAGGGTCCCTCTAGGGAAGTAGACCCTACTTCCTGTATCTCTCATTCCTGGGGTGGGATTATAGGTCCTCAGTTCACCCCTCACCTGTAGGAAACTTTTAGGAGCAGACAAAGAGAAAAACACAAGTTTCCTGGAGGAAGGGATGGACATTTTTCCTTTGGGACATATTATGTACCTATAGATTGCTTTCTAAGAGTCTCAACTTGCCTCAATGGAGGTGTCCTGCAGATATCACTCTTCTCTCTCATCTGAGCTCCCAGTTTTCAACTTTGTTAGGTATTTTCTGGACTTTGTCCTTCCTTCTGGATGGGAGCTTCTGTCAGAGGCTGATAACCTATCAGCCATCTTGCCCCTCCCCCCATTGGTTAAGTTTTGAAGTTCAAATCCTATCTTTGCCACCTACTAGCAACGTGACCCTGTATAAATTGCTGACTCTCTCTGCCTCATTTTCCTCATTTGTAAAGCAGATAATAACAGTGCATTGATTTCCTGAGTGTAGGAAATGGGAAGATTTCCAGACTCTGCATTCTTGGAAATAAATAGATTTCTAGAATCTAACACAGGTGTATTGGATCTAATACTCAGGGAAAACCACCTGCATCTTACTCTCTCCCAATGATTTCCATGTAATTGAAGTTGGAGAACATGGAGCATACAAAAGAGAAACGCCACAGCTACTTCTGAGTTAGTAGGGGTAGTATGAAAAATCAGACAATGTCCATTTTTCTGTGCCAAAGAGACAGAACAAGGACTTTGGTATTGTACTCAGTTGTACTATGAAACTAATTTATAGCTCTCATATGAAAGCTATAATCCAATTATAGTAGCCCAAGAATATGGGAAAAGGGAAGGGGGGGAGGGTGTATGGAGGGAGAGTGATTGGTGGGACCACACGTATGATTCATCTTACAAGGGTACATGTGACTTTTTCTAAATGTAGATTATAAATGTTTTAACACAATAACTAAGAAAATGCCATAAAGGCTTTGTTAACCAGTTTGGTGAAAATATTTCAAATTGTATATAAAACCAGCACACTGTACCCCATGACTGCATTAATGTACACAGCTATGATTTAATAAAAAAAAAAAAAAGAAGTCAGAGTAGGTCAATTTCTGTGCAATGTAAAGACAAATGGACTTTCCAACAACCACAGCTGTGCAAAGATTGTGCAGGCTTCTTTGAGAAACAGATGCACATGTATCCCCCTCATGTACAGGATCACTTATTTAATTAGAGCCTCTTCCAGCATATTTGAGGGAGCATTCAAGCATCTTGGGGTTCTGAGACTACCTGACTTCTGAGTTTCCCATCCACCCTAGATGCTACCAGGGAGCAGACATGTACTAAATAACATCCAACCCACCTTCCCTATTAATACATTTGTTTAATGAAGAATGTTTTTCAGAGTTTGGTATTTAAATGTTGTTTGGTGAATAGCTTCAGATATTCTCATTATGGAACACTAAATCCCATGTGCTAAAAAATTCTCTGAAAACATAGGTACATATCTCAGGGAAACACACAGGGAGTATCCCCCAGGAACAGATCCTACTGCAATGCTGTGGAAGGAAAACCCAGTGGCTTCCCCTGAGTTTCCAGATCCACTAATGACAATTCCTTGAACAACAAGACAGGCCTACAATGCTCTTGTAATTAATCCTCGAATCCTGAATGAACCATTATGTTCCTTCTCAGAGCTGTAGCTGGGAGTCACATAAAGCATCACCTTGATTATAAGACCAGAACTTTAATCAAATATAAAGACAGAAAACACAGCCTAAAAAGGCATAAAATCCAAATTGTTTCCATGCCATGGTAGTGAGTATTAAAAAAATGCCTACACACTTTTATAATACAGATTTGTAAAATGATGAAAATGCAGCCATCATTTATAGTTTCCTTTCAGGATGGATATTTATTTATAAATGAATGGTTCTGTAATAACCCAGTGGCACCTTCATAAATCTCCCCTATGTATGGCAGGCTGTAACACATCTGATGAGAAATGTGTTTACTCTTTCAGGATTAAAAATAGAAAAACACAATAGAACAAGTTCATTGGCAGGTTCAGGTGGCCACTTAGTTTATAATAGAATCAGGAAATGAAAGTGCCCTGTGGTGCAGTAAAAAACTCCACTAGAACCCAATTTTAGCTAACACAAGCAAAGCATATTAGTGAGTTTCCTCAGTTGTCAGCATTAAAAAAATTTAACTGTATACCTCATTTCATTCAGCAAAATATTTATTCAGATCTTTGGCTTGTTATTTCTTCATTAACAATGTTTCCCCTGCTGTTCAGCAGAACATGTGAGGGACTTTGCAAATGTCAGAAGCGCTCAAGTTGAATCAGCCAGGGTAAGTGATCATAATCGAGTGGAACTACAATAGGGGCACATTTCAAGCTGGGAAATAATAGATCGATATAGAAGGCTCTTTCCCATGGGATAATACTGCTATTTGTTCTTATTTTGTGACTTGTTTTTGCTCATCAAATCACAAGTACAATGCATTTATGTGTTAACCTTCAATTTGTAAATGGTCATTTGTATTTTAATCCTTAGAACACTGCAGCAGGGAAAAGAGGGGCCAAGTTTGAAACAAAAGCTGAGTCTAAGGAACAAAGGAGAGGAAATAAAATAACCAAAGAATTCTAGAGAAAGTGTTAGCCCTTTATAAACTCCTAGTTAGCATATGAAAATTTCCTTCTAATAGATAAGTCAAGCTTAAAGATGCAGAGTTTGTGAAACATGGGCAAATATAATAAAGGTCCTTACAGGAAAAAAAAATTAAAGCTGAGTTTAATCTGGCATGAAGAAAGTCTAACCTGATCATTTGATTCTTTTGAAAAAAAATGGTTTATTGTCTTGAAGTTGCAGATGTTTTACATTTAATCCTGCAATTTGATAAGGATCTTAGTTTGGTCAGGATCTTGGTTTACGAAGGCTTTCCAACCATTAGTGCTACTACAAAATCTTAACACTTTAGCTTCTTTTATTTTATTAGTGATTCCATGTTACCTTCAGCACGATTGTCCAGTAATAAAACATGCCCTTATCTTTTAAATCAGGTTCCTCACTTCATTTCCCATGTTATTATAACCCAACAATTCTCAATTATGTTTTTAAAAACTTGTTGATAATTATGGTACAAACATATAGAGATTACTATTTTGTCATAAAAGACAATAATATCACAAAACATACTGTTATGATATCAACCCAAAACTTCAACACATGTTTCCAAAATCACAAAGAAAATTTTTCATTGTGTAGCTAAATAAATGAACCCCCTCCTCAAAGAAAGGGCAATGATAGTGTACATTTTTCTTGGTTAAGAAAATTTTGTAAGTTTTTGTCTCTTTCCAAATGTAAACACACACATTTAGACCTTGGTGAACAAAGGACAGCAAAATAAATAACCTTCTGTACTAGGAAAGTGTCATTAAATGAAATAGTATAGGACCTACCTCAAGAAGGAACAAGTGACTGATAGCAGAGTTGTTCATTATAAACTGATGATAGTGATGATTATGAGAGAACTTACCAAAGGATGCCCAAGCTAGAGTGAGAAGTGAACTACAAAATGGTTAGCACTGAAGTGCCAGGAAAAATCCCAAATCACCATATCAGTGTTCTAGTAGGCCTGCCAAGTCTTTGAACACAGAAAAAAGAAGCGTCAGCACCCAGGGAGCAGGTAAAAGATTATTGCTTACTCCCCAGTGCCCATGTTTGGCCCCAGCCCTCCCAGGAGTTACCTGGCTCCCTGTCTCCTGCCAAGCTTGCTTTCCTCCTCTAAGAGGGGCCTGCACAATTCACAAAGGCAAACTCTGTAGAAGAAGGATATGAAATGAGAGCAGGTTTTCATCGGTCCCTCACACTGCCATATGAAGACCCTGTCCTCAAGGTTTGAACACACCAAACGAGTCATGCCAGGCTAAGATGACTGTTGATGAAGTTGTCCTTTGGACTGGTGGTGGGAGAGGCTGTGTGAGGAGGGGAGGAATGGCTCATAATGAAAAGAAAGATGGTAACTTAAGGAGCAGAGTTTGGTTACTCCTTTACAGTACATATTGAGACTATATTAACCAAATTGAGACACCAATTAGGAGCAAAAGGATTGCAAAGACATCTTCTAAGGACAAGACTATCCAGAGGGCTGTAGATAAAATCAGATAATACTTAGATTAACATCATTCTTTTCTTTGAGTTTAAACACTACCCCAGGATTTTCTATAGAAAATGTCACTAGGTGTATATTTGTTTACCCTGTATTTCCTAAGGAAAGCAAAGGTGCTTTCCTGGACTCCAAGATCTGGAGAAACATGCCTTCCCATTATATTGTGAGTGGTCATGTAAAAGATGGTTTCTTTTGTCAAAGAGTTCTCCTTTGAGCTGGCTGAGAGTTTATATTTTACTTTGTATGGAGATTCTACAGAGAGTCTAATAGAATGGAGACTTCACAGAATGGAGTCCAGAAATCACTTGTAATACTCAACTATAACGTGGATTTTATTTTATACCTCCTTCTCAATAAGTCTTTTCTAAATATATTTTTGAGGACTGATGGCACATAAAAAGGAACTATTAAGGAGAACTACAGAGTGTCTGTGATGGGGAGGACTGATTATTTCTGACAGCCTCCAACTTCTGAATTCCTGGAAAGGCAAACCATGTGAATTTCAGGGAGCTGAGATGCAGATACATTTAATGCCCCATTGCTCTCCTGCCCGCCCCATCCTCTTTCTTCTCTGCCTTCTCAGCCTCTTCTAGGGTGGTATGTCTGTTACCAGGTGCTCTTGGAAGCTTTCTTATGTCATCTGAATCAACATAATATCAGACATGGCGACATCTTTCTTAAAAGATAAGCTTGCCCAGATTCTATAGCAGGCCCCTAATTAGGATGCACTATATTTATTTGTTTACATGCTCCTTTGCACTGCATTAGTGGGATACTTTGGGAAAAGCTTCATACTTTCAAAACACTGGATTTTAGAGAGGTTGTCAGCAAAGCCATAAAACGAATCTGAATCTTACCCTTCATTCAGGTTTCAGTCTATGACCTTGCACCCAGATTTCATGAATAGAACATTGTCTTTGCAGGGCAGAGGCTCAATAACTGGACATTTTCTGGGTCCCTGAATTTTCACAATGAGATATCAACTCCAATCTGAGCACAATGCTCCAGTGACTGCCAGGAATGCCTGCAACATTGATGCCTTTCGATGTAGATCACATCATTCACCAAGCAGGACTCAATAAAATGATACTATAGTTAACAAGTTTTATAATACAAACTTACTTTAAAACATGGAACTAATCAGAGGGAAGCCTGGTTATGCATGTCAGAGCCACATTTAATTGTCAATAAATAAACAAAGATTTGCTTCACCTATTGTCATGTATATCAAGTAAAGTCATTAATCTAAACTAATGAAGCTTAAGATACATGACAGACAGTTTTTATGGAGCGTCTTTTTAATGATATGTTTGCTTTTCATTTCAATGCCAAGAGAGTCCATTATCAAGAAAGCAGCACGTTATGGTCCAAACACATTGAAATCTACAGCACTACCCTTTGTTCAGAGTTCACAGTGAGCCATGCTCACACTTACATATGCACGTACCCTCTGAGATGAAAAGCGTTACTTAGAAATGAATGCAGGGTGGGCTGGGGCAGTGTATCTGAGAATCCTGCTCCCATGTGGGCTTTTTCCTCCTTTGGATTTTTAAGCTCACCTGGAAAGAAAAAGAGACTAAATCTATCCCAGTTCACACACACACACCCCCGCATTGTGAAAAATGCGAGTGACTGTGTCTACTAAACATAACGTGCCCTGATCACTAAAGAACATCCTGAATCTCTGAAGAACACAAACTTGGGAGGCCAAACTGCAAACAAAACAATTATTTCAGTGTTCGTATTAGTCCTAAAGCTTTGATGGTTTTCAAAGATAAAGTAATTATTTCCTATTCTGCTTCTAGTTTAGAGGAGAATAATGTGGGTAAATTAACATCAAATTATAATGATTCTTAGACTGCATGACATGACAAATTCAGAAGAGCTGATTCTTTGGTCCAACATCAACAAGAGATTCTGCTGCAGGCTCCCAAGACCAAATGAAAGATTCTAAAACGTTACAGTTTTATTCACTTAAACCTGGAGAATATGCCTAGAACTCAAACAGTTTACAAGATGATGGAATAAGTCTATTCTGAGGGCAGGACTGTGATTAAATGTGGCCAGCGATCTTGCCCATCTTGTTCACCAAGATATTTCCAGCACCTTCCACAGGCCCTGATTCATGGTGGGTACATGATGAATATTGATAAGTTTATGAAAGAAATCATGGTATAAGGAACAGAAGGACTTGGAAAAGTTTTCCTAGAAACACATTGCTCTCCTCTCCCTTCCTGTTCTTCCACCCTAAGTAAGAACAGGAAGTAGTCACTGCCAAGGACAAGAAGGTAATTTATGGAGTCCTAAAGTTCCTTCTTAACTTCCTTACTTTTTCAAATAAAAATTCAATTCATTCCTTCAAAGGATATTATGGAGCATGCTATGGGGATATGTGCTCCACAGGGCCACATCTAACTCATTGGAAAACTATGCAAGGAGTACTCTAGAGTGCTCTGAGCAAAATCCTTGGTGCCTCAGAAGCACAGACAGAAGAGACTGACTGTGGATGAAGGGCTCCAGGGCACAGGTCACACCACATAAACAGGTCACACATGCCATATCCTAAAGGATGACCCACTTTTTTTTTTTTAGATTGATACAGAGTCTCACTTTATCACCCTTGGTAGAGTACCATGGTGTCACAGTTCACAGCAACCTCAAACTCTTGGGCTTAAGCGATTATCTTGCCTCAGCTTCCCTAGTAGCTGGGACTACAGGCACTTGCTACAATACCTGGCTATTTTGTGTTTGTTGTTTTTGTTTAGCAGGCCCAGGCAGGGTTTGAACCCACCAGCCCTGCAGCATGTGGCCAGCGCCTAACCACTGAGCGTGGGCACCTAGCCAAGGACCCAGCTTTTGACTGGCATGTAGGTGCATGTTCCAGGTAGAATACAGGGAGCAAGTTAAAGGGGTTGGGTAGCAGCAAGTGCTCAGAGGCCAGTGCCTTATCCCAGCATGTCTAAACTCCAGGAACCATGACATGAGACAATCAAAGGTCACTGGGACAGGTTCTGATTATTTAATAATCACCATCATGACAACCACTAACATTTATTTGCATTTACTGTATATTCAGCAAAGACATTAACTTCTCACAGTAAGTCTCTTCTCCTGAGTGAGGAAATTGAAGCTTGCAGGGTAAGTGACTTATCCAAAGTCACAGGGCTGCACATATCCCTCTGGCCTCAAGGCTGTATTTCTTAAAGTTTAGAGTTCATGTTCTTAACTGACATATTTTCACAAAGCTTAGAGTAGCCTGCATTATCTTATGCCCTGAAGACTTTTAATAAAACTTCCCTAGGTTTCTACAAACCTTCTCTCAGATCTGTGTGCAAAAAAAGAGAAGGATGGTGAGAAGGCAGAGAGAAAAAGCTCATTTGTGCACTCACTCTTGAGTTTTTATGAGGAAAGGTAAGGAATGAGTGACCAAGTTGGCTGTTTGAGGACCAGCTTGTCTTCAAGGTGCTGTTACTATTTCACTGGAACAACTGTGTACGTCCCAGCAGGCTCAGTGCTGTATCAGGTGCTCTGTAGGAAACTAAGATACTAAGCCTGGAAGTAATAACAAAAAATAAACATTAAAAATAGTTAATAATCTTTCTACCTCAAAAGGTGCCACAAGCCTTCTGGACAGGGAACGGCATCCCATTCCAACTGTTCTATGTATTTGCTCAATCGTTTATTCCAGGTCTTCATGTAATCAAGAAGGTACTCCTAATGTGTAAACCACAATAATATGTATTAATCATATTATCCAGCAGGCTTACAGAAAAGGGCTTTGGGTGAATACACCATTGTGCCTGGTAGAGAATTCCCAGGTATATAGAACGTTGGTTATAAGAATCCTTCAAAATTATCATATTTAATACATTAAAATACTGTAGACCAGGCTTCCTCAATTTTAGCTCCATTGAGGTTCAGGCTGTCCTGCACATGGGATTGTGTTTAGCTATCTTCCTGGCCCACTTGTAACAACCAAAGTGTCTCCAGACATTGCCAAAAATAGTATCTTCTAAATTTGAGAAGTTTTGCTCTAAATATTCATATTTAATGAGGATATTTAATCTTGTTTCAGTGATCCAAAGGCACATCAGAATTATCAGAATTCACTTGTGACTTAAGGTGGACACTTGTGGTAGGAACAGAGGCAATTAAACATTCTGATTGAAGGAATACCAGATAATAGAACTAGTAGTAATAATAACAAGTAGTAGATACTGGTTTTTTAGGTTATAAAAACTATCCTCAGGAAAGTTTTCATTATTGACACCACCTTGAAAGTAAAGAACTCCAAGTGCAGCATGGTGAAGGGACTCCTCCAACATCATGCCATTCTTCAGTGAGCTTGGGTGAATATCCGGAGCTCCCCCACTGAAAACTGCAGAAACAATATTAAAGTTGTTTAGCCCGAATTTTCTTAGTAGTTAGATGAACCACCTGATGGAAAACCCCTACACATGTGGTCTTGAATTGTCTTTAAACTTTTCCTTTGGTATGTAACATATTTATAATTCCAGATTTTATTGGGCATGAGAAAGCAGCTCAAACCCCAAGATGATTTGATCCTTTGGTGCTTTGAGGAAAGTAAATAAAATCAAAATGTCAAAGGCTAGTAAAGATAAGAACGCCTCAGATCTCCTTGGACGATGGGCATGTCCAAAGTCAAATGCAAACCAAGATGGAAAATATATTAAAGTAAGACTTAACAAAAATATCACAGCATTGCACTTGACTTTAATGTTAAAAGAAATACATTCTTCATTATCTTGCTTTATCTCACAACTACATAATGCATCCCAAATCCATTCCCTCTTATCCTAACTAGGTGTCTTAAAAACAACTATTTCCAAATCTCTGGACTATGAATCACCATTAAAATAGCTAAAGTTTTGAGTCTATAATACTCATAGCTCAAATATTAGTTTATGGTCCAAGAAAATGTGTACTATGGACTGAATTGTGCCCCCCACCCCAAATTCATATGTTGAAGTTCCAACCCCTAATGGGATGATATGTGGAGATGAAGCCTTCAGGAGGTAATTCAGTTTGGATAAAGGCAGGAGGATGGGGCTCTCATGATGGGTCCTTATAAACTCATTCACTCTATCTTCTCCCTATGAGGACACAGTGAGAAGGCAGCTGCCCGCACATCAGGAAGAGAGGTCTCACTAGAATCCAATCAAGCTGGTACCCTGATCTTGGACTTGCAGCCTCCAAACCCAAAAATACTTTTGTCATTTAAAACACCCAGTCTACCGTACTTTGTCGTGGCAGCTGGAACAGACTGAGACAATGTATCAAATTCCACAATGGCAAAGCAAGCTGATGTCAGGAGTGCTTACCTATGGACAGGAAATGGGTTCCCTGGAAATCTCTCCTGATGGCTCTTCCCACAGAGAGAAGTGACTCAACCCTCTTTATGGTGATTAACCTCCTATATATGTTTGTCCCAAGAAATAATAGAGGAAGCTCCCAAAGGGAATGTACAGGCATGTGCCAGGCCTTTTGCTTCTAAGCAGGACTTGTAGAGGAGACTCACAGGGTCCCTTTGTTTGTGAAAGTTTAACTTCTTTCACATCCAGTTAACAGTCCTCCCCAGAGCTCTGCATCACCCCTCACTCACTTAGGGAACCCTCTACAGAGATCCCCCAACTTACAGCCAGTGGGGTGTGAAAATTCGAGCCACCAGGTCCTTTCTGCACCAGGATATTCAGGACCACACCCATCACAGATACACTCCAGGGGTTGGTCCCATAAGGATTTTACAATTCTTTAAATGGTCAAAAGGAAAGTTAAACCTTTACACTCTTTTATTATTTTACACTAACATTCTTATGCCACTTACTGTATTAACTTATTAAATACAACAGCATAATCATGTAAGTTTTACTTTTTTTCTCACTTTAGAGAAAACATCCTTAAGTTTTCACTCTCTGATTACACAGCTAGTCAGTGCTAAGCTGGGATTCAGATTCAGGCTGTCTGGACCCAAAGTCCACAATAATGTGATGCATTTCTCTTCTTTCTTTTCTGAGTTTCTTAAGGACAATCTCTATGTGGGGGTCTTTTCGTTCCCTTCACTAGGAAATCTGTTAAAATCTTTCTCCACATGAATGGAGGAGACCAGGATATCACTGCCATAATAAGCACGTGCCTGAGAGACCCAAGAGGGTGAAGAGGGCCAGGCCTCAAGAGCTACATGCCTCCTGCCTTCCTTCCCCCTGAGAGTGGTTTAGATCTGGGCTCCTGAAATTTTCTCAGGTTGCCTGTGTGCATTCCACCAGCATGCACTTACCATAAGGCATAAAATCACCTGTTTTATGCCATTTCCCCTGGGAAAGTAAGATAGTCACATTATTTTTATGTCTACATTAGAAAGTGTATTTTTACCGCTTGCTCTTTCAATGAAAAAAAAAATTGTATCTCTATACTGTGGCTTATATTTGTTTCAGTTTCTGGAAGGATTAGTGTAGGCACATGGTAAGCCCCAGCCCTTTTTGTGATGATGACCAACTATATACATTTCCAAGTATATATCCTCGTCATAAGTCTGTGACTTTACTTTCACTGTTTCCCATTTTTCTTTTCTATTTTTGAGACAGTCTCACTTTATCACCAGATAGAGTGCTGTGACTCAGTGCTCACAGCAATCTCAAACTCCTGAGCTCGAGTGATCCTCTTGCCTCAGCTTCCCCAGTAGCTGGGACTACAGGTGCCCGCCACAATGCCCAGCTAGTTTTTCTATATTTAGTAGAGATGGGGGTCTCACTCTTGCTCAGGCTGGTCTCAAATCTTGAGCTCAAGTAATCCACCCACATTGGCCTCCCAGAGTACAATGATTATAAGTAAGAGCCACTACGCCTTGTCTGTTATTCCATTTTTCAAAGGGTCAGTGGAATTTAGAAAGGCTGAGAAGTTGGCCTAAGTTATGTCAGCTGGCGGCACCAGGTTTTGCACACTGAGCTCACTGTTCTACCCACTGTGGAGTTCTACCTTGGGGGCCTGCTGAATGGAGGCAGCACTGTCTTCATAGCCTGTTTTCAAGCTCCTAGAGGGCAGAAAATGTGTGATGTTAACTCTCTATGAAAGAAGTGACTAACTCTTAGTGAGTAATAAATACTTCATTTTCTTTTCTTTCTTTTCTTTTTTTTTTTTTTTTTTTTTTTTTTTTGTGGAGACAGAGTCTTACTCTGTTGCCCTCGGTAGAGTGCTGTGGCATCATAGCTCACAGCAACTTCAAACTCTTGGGCACAAGCAATTCTCTTGCCTCAGCCTCCCAAGGAGCTGAGACTATAGGTGTCTGCTACAATACCCCAACTATTTTTAGAGCTGGGGTCTCACTCTTGCTCAGGCTGGTGTCAAACTCCTGAGCTCAGGCTGTCTACCTGTCTTAGCCTCCCAGAGTGCTAGGATTACAGGTATGAGCCCCACACCTGGCAATAAATAGTTCTTGAATAAAATAGACTAATGAATATTTAGAGAGTAAATTTGGTCTTTCTTCCAGAATCCTGGGTTCTAAAGCTGACCCCTAAATTGGAATCAGTCTCTACTTCATCTATTACTGGGTATGTCTAGGTGGCTTACTGAATCTCCTATGTCTCAGAGCCTTCCTTACTTGTAAAATTAGTATTATATGATAGCAACTATGGAAGAGACTTATTATGAGTATTAAGTGAATTAGTCCATGCAAAGAGCTTGCAACACAAGCTAATATGGTATAACACAAATTACCTATTATTCTTTAACTCTTATTTTATTTTCCAATTATAATGCAAATTGCCTAAATTTCCATGAATTGTATATGTGTGTATGTACATGTAATGTGAAAAAAGGTAATTATAATGATTATAGTGGTTTTTGATGGCAATGAAGTGCATACAAGAATGCACAGAATTCAGTGAGAATTGTGAATTGATTGCAAAGCTTTTATAGTTAATTTTATAGTTCCGATAGTTCAGGTCCTCCAGTAAGACCAAGTCTTCAGGTGGAAATGGATGAGTTTAAGGCAAAATGATCACATTCTCCATTAGTTCCTTTTACTTCTTCTTTGTTTTCCCCTTTCTTTTCTCTTTTCCTCATTGGTGACCATTCCCCAAATCAAATTTTGTACCATGTTTGTTTTTTAGGCACTGAGAGTCCTTTCCCCAACCAGATTTGAAAGCTTTGGGCAGCAACCTGTTATAATTCTTCACTGATATAATAATTATTTTCTAACATAAATAATTTTCAGGCTGTAAGTCTATCCTAACCTTCAGTTTTAACTAATAAGATGGAAAGTTCTTTTTCCTCTTATAAAAAATTTTAAAAATAACACCAGAAGAGAAAATGCATGATCAGAAAACTTTTCCCAGAAAAAATAAAGTTGTCAAAGAATCTTTGCAACTTCCCTCCCTATAAAAAATGCCAGGCCCAGATGGATAAATGGCAAATGCTACCATCATTCAAGGTCCAGATGACCCAAATACTTCTTAAGTTATCCAAGGCATACAAAAAGAAGGATATTTTCCAAATCTTGTCCATGGAATATGTGTAACATACAGTGAATCACTCAACCTGCTAAAGACAGTACATATACACAAGCCTACAGGACAACTTCACTTGTGAATATCAGTGAAAATTTCCTAAATAAAGTATTAGCAACTAAAAGCACATTTAAAAAATCATAATGAATTATGGTCAAGTAGAATTTATTCCAGGAATATAAGAAATCATATTAATGTGTTTTACTATATTAATAAATCCAAGGTTAAAAATTGTATAATTATCTCCATAAGAGCTAAAAGATCTTCAACAAAATTTAATACTCATCTTAGATACTCATGACATATACTTTTACATAATAAAGAACCAGGGGGTGGAACAAGACAGCAGACCAGAAAGAGCATTTGGCAGAAAGCTCCCAGTCCAACTGAGGAACGGAAGAAAGCCAGACTGTGGGGGGGCAGAGCCAAGATGGCAGACTGCAGCCAGCTTTTTACAGAAGCTCCCATCCAGAAGGAGGCTTAAGAACAGAAGTTTAGCAAGGGAACTGATGGTTTGGAGCAGAGCCAAGAGAGAAGATTAAAGAATGCACTTCAACCTTCCTGAGGCAAGCTACAACCCCAAAAATACAATCAAAAGGTGCAGAATCCACCACCAAGTGGACAGAAGTACCCTCCCCTACAAGAAGGGCTCGCAGTTTACTCCATGCAAACAAGCGAGCAGAGTTCAAATATCCTCCCACTCTATCCCACGGGAGAGACCCCCCTAAAAACTGGACCTCCTCCCCCTGCTGGTGTGCCATGGCACCCTCCTGCCAGGCATAAAACTGTGAAACTGTATAAAACTGTATATAGTTTTATACTCCACCTGCAACATTGAACTCTGAGGAGTCCCCACCCACCCACTCAAAAGTCTGGAGGTTTGTTACCTACGGAGTCCAGATTCTTGGGCATCTCTTAGAGAGAAGTGGAGGGAGAAAGGGCTGGTGATGATGCTCTGTGTTGACTGTGGCACAGGAGTGAGGAGAAGAAAGTTGGCTCCGAGAAAGCCAATACACCAACAATGGCATCCTGACGCCTTTCCAGCCCCATTTCTCTGGGCAACCAAGAGGTTCCAGTCAGCAGCCACAGGCAGAACGCTCATAACTTTCATAAGTAAAGAGCCCATTAGCACCAGCCCTCAGGGTAATACAGCTGAGACAAAGGCAGTGGGTGGGCAGAGGCTGGAATTGACACCTGAGTGTAAACTGCTATTTGTCTGCTCCCCAAGCTGAATGCAGCCTCTGACTTGCAGAGGAATCTAGCTGGACAAAAGCCTAATTCAAACAAGCAAGGCCCCCCTGCCAAACTTAGATTTCTGGCTAATTTTGCCAGTCATAAACCCTGGGAGCAGTTGCCTACTGGAGTGAATAGGGTCACAGACTTGGGGTATTACAAGTGACTGGGTACAAGTTGGGGAAGGAGTATTAACGTTCCCAGGCTAACCCATTTGAAGGGTGGGTCCCTTTGCCATCATGGAGAACCAGAGCAAGTTATATCTGAGATGCAAGCAAACCCCTCTTATCTAGCTGCTGGAGACATTTGAACTCTTCCACCTGGAACTGGTGTTGACTGGGACAACTGATTTGGACCCCTTAATCCTGGCAGACCACCCAGGGACTATTCAAAGTGGTACCCTGGGTATATCATCTAGAGAAGATTTTATTTTCCTTGCCCAATTGTTGTTTGTGGAGGGCAGAGCAACCTAATTGCTGGTGTTTCACCACAGCACAGACTTCAACCAAGAGTAACTGAATCACAAGGGTAGGACAGAGACCACCTGAAAATAAGACAGAATTTTCTTATTTTGGTTATTTCTTAGCCCCACCACACTAAGCAGGTCCACAGTCTTTCAGGCCATAACACCATACGGGTCCTTGACAAACTTCAAGAGGAAAAGTCAAATGGGATAAAATAATCATGGGGCAGAATCAACAGAAAAGCTCTGGTAATATAAATAACCAGAGTAGATCAACCCTTTCCCCGAAGAAAGGATGTGGCTGGTAATATGAATAACCAGAGTAGGTCAACACCCCCAAGAAAGGATGTAGCAGATGAAAATGAAGATCCCCTTTATAAGCAAATCACTGAGATGTCAGAAATTAAATTCAGAATTTGGATTGCAAATAAAATAAATAGAATAGAGGCAAAGATAGAAGTAGAAATTCAAGGAGCATTCCAAAAATTCACTCAAGAATTCAACGAATTCAAAGACAAAACCACCAAAGATTCTGAAGCATTAAGACAAGAGATTGCAGCCCTCAAAGATCTGAAATATACGGTAGAATCTCTTGGTAACAGAGTGCAAGAAGCAGAAGAAAGGATCTCAGAAGTAGAAGACAAAACTTCTGAATATGTGCAAATGTCCAAAGAGAATCAGAAATTGAAAGCAAAAATGGATCATTCTCTCAGAGAGCTCTGGAATAATTCAAAGAAAACTAATATTCACCTTATAGGAATCCCTAAAGGCGACAAAGTTGCTTTGCTAAACACAGAAGCTATTCTTTATGAAATTATGGAAGAGAACTTTCCAGATATGTCAAGAGATCCTGAAATTCAGATTGCAGACAGCTTCAGAACCCCAGCAGAACTCAATTCGAATAAGACATCCCCAGATACATTATAATTAACTTCACTAAAGT
>CAUYQV010067855.1:0-43982 GCA_963574575.1 Galagoides demidoff | reverse complement strand
AACGCCTGGGCTCAAGCAATTCTCTTGGCTCAGCCTCTGCAGGTGCCCACCATAAGGCCTGGCTATTTTTAGAGACAGGTTCTCACTTTTGCTCAGGCTGGTCTGAAACCTGGAAGCTCAAGCAATCCACCCACCTTGGCTTCCCAGAATGCTAGGATTATAGGCATGAGCCACAATGCCCGGCCATATAATTTTAACTTAATTTTGCCATGTGCTCTTGAAAAAAATATACATTTGATATGACTTGGCTAAAATATTCTATAAATGCAAATTACTATATATTTTAGGCTACAAAATCTGTTAATTACTGAAAGAGGGTTTTAAAGTGTCCAATTAAAAATTTTTATTTGTACATATTTTTTTCAGATTTGTCCATTCTGGCTTTACATATTTTTAGACATATGCATATTTTATATATTTCCTCTTAAGAAAGTGATCTTTATGTTATTATAGTTTGTACTGATGATAATTCTTCCTCAGAAGCTGCCTGAGTTTAAAATTATAACAATAACTCAGCTTTTTTAGACTGTGTTCGCCTAGTATTTCTTTTCCATTCTTTTACTTTCTATTTGTGCCCTTTGTTTGTTCCATTTTCCTGTTTTTTAAGTTATTAGAGTAAATCATAAAATTTAATTTTAATTAAAATACTGTCTTTTATGTGTATTGTTTATATTGCTCATGGTACTCTAGACTTTGCAATATGCCTCTAGTATGGTTAAATATGTGTTAATATGTAGTATCATACAATTTCACATGTAGTATAGAAAGCTTATAACAATAGGATTCACTTTACTCATTGCATGGCCTTTATGGTATTGATACTCAGTGTAACATGTGTCTCAACTTCATGATAAATTGTCATAATTTTTCCCCTAAGTAGCAAATTATCTTTTGAGGAAATTGAGATAATTTATATATGGATATAAATATATATACACACACATATATATCTATATATGCACACACATATATATGGATCATTACAAAAGTTTTGAGATACACAAAAATCAAGAAATGTAAGATCTGTGTGGATAGAAGCAAATGAAGCCTTCCCAGCAACACTGATAGCCCAGAAAAGTTCAAATGTGACACAGGTTCATCAGAAATCACACTGTTGACTGTGTTTCTTGGAAGAGAAATAATGGACCATAACACAAAACTTTCATAGTGACCTACTATACTCACCTATGTGCTATTTTTAAGATTTTCTTTATGGTAGAGCTGAGCTTCCATGTGGGATTTTTACTTCAATCCCAAGAATTTTCTTTAACATTCCTTGTAGGGCAAGTCCACATATTTTTCTGCTTTTTTTTTTTTCTTCCGTTTTTTGTATCTGAAGAAATTATAAGATTTTCTTTACTTTTGAACAATGTTTTTATAGGTTATGCAACTACTAGAGATTTTTTTCTCTCAGCAATTAAAAAATGTTTTCATGATTTTCTGGCTTGCCTTGTGTCTCAGGAGAAGCCAGTGATCTTTTTATTGTTCATGTATATGTGATGTGTTTTCTTCTAGCTGATTCTCATTCTCACTGATTTCAGCAGTTTTGCAGTGGTACGCCACATGGGTTTTGGTTTACTTTTTTTTTCTTCTTTTTTCCTTTTGTTTTGTTTTGTTTTTCTGAGTAGATGATTGTTGAGCTTCATAAATTTATTCATAATTTTCATCAAGTTCAGTAGAATAATGAATGTTTTCATCATTTCTTTAAGTTTTTTTGTCTGGCCTGTTTGACTCTGCTGGTACTACCGTTACAAATTTTGGCCACTGATTATTTTCAAAAAGATGACTGAAAATCTCTTTATCCATCTTCATCTTTTCACTTTCTGTGCAGAATTTTTTTGCCATTTATTGCGGTTCCCAAATAAATGTTATGCTCACTCTGTGGATTATTTATTGTAGAAAATGTGTATTTGAATTTTATAATTCTGTTATTTTTAATCATTTCATTGTTTTCAATGAAACTCTTCAGTCACTGTTTTAAAATTCTTTCCTACTAATTTTAAGATTGCCAGGTCTATTTCTACTTACTAAGATTTTTAACACTTGTGGGTCACACATTCCTGCTTTTTCCTATATTTAACAACATGTTCTTCTATGTTGATGTGTGGATGCTATGTTGGTATGACCCCAAGTTTTGTCTTCCTTTAGGAACCATTGAAATTGCCTTGAAACACATAATTTAGTTAAACAAAATAAGATTGATTTATTCAAGACCTGTTTTTAAATGTTATGAGGATGGTTCTAATGTAGTTTTCTTATAAATCCAAAATAAATCTATTTTTCAAGTGTGGCGCTTTTGAGGACATCTCAAGCCAGCACCTGGGTTATTTAGCAAGGTCACTTTCTCATGGCTACTCAGGGGGCTCGTCTCCCAGCATTGTATGATCCTGGAAATTTCCACTTAGCTCACAGCTTTCCAGTAACTGTGCTCTTCCTGCTCTTGAAGAATCTTCCATATACATGTAAAGCTTAGTACTCAACCAAGCAGGGTGTCTGACCAGCGGCTGGCAGGCTGCATGTGGATAATCTGTTTTGCTTATCTGTGATGTCAGATAGCACAAAAATTATGCGCAGACCTTTATTCATTCTCTCTTTCTTATTAGCTTTCATTAGTTTTTGTATATTTAATGCATTGGCCCAAGATAATTTTCCTTCTTCTGATATATAGCAGAAAAGAAAAAAGACTGGACACCCCCAAAAGCTACACTATGCTTATTTTTGGAGCTGCTTCTCTATTTATTTCCCTTTACTCTGGTAGTCTGTCTTACAAATGCCAGTTGTCCAGTTGTCTCAGCAGCCACAAATTTCAGTGGTGCTTCTTAACTCAGCAAGCATGCCATCCACTCTACCGCTCTGCATTATTCTCCAGAATCTGTCCCCAAGAACAGCGGTGGGGTTACCCCGTGTGTTGTCTCAGGTGTTTTCCTTCCTTCGGTGCACATAGTTCTGAGTTGTCCAATGACTGAAAAGAGGTCTGCAGATATGCCGTGTCTGGTATTATAATGATATTGAAAGGACTCATCCCGTATCAATTGCTCTGTCACTACTAGAAACAAAAGTCCCTCAAGAAGCTTTTGAAAAATATCGATGCATCATCCAAGCTAATATATACTATATTGTAATTTTTTCTATTTTTGAAAGCCTGCAGCACTTACGTATTTAGATTTATTAGAAAAAATTGGGAGCAATAAAGCAGCAACATCATTCTAACTTCAGAAAGATGAAAGAAAACTGCATGAGTAAAGGCAGGAAGATTAAATACTATTCAATTACAATAGTATATGTGATACATAAGAGAGCCTAAACTAGTGCAGTGGAAATGAGATGGAAAGACGTGAACCACTATTAGGATGTTTAAGAGGTTACCATATTTGTTCACAGATAAATATAAAGGATAAAAAAAGAGGATGTGTCTAATATAATAGTTTTCTAGCACCACAATGGGGTTGATTATAATGTCACTAAAGAAGTAGAAATGCAGGAGGCGCCTATGACTCAAAGGAGTAAGGCACTGGCCCCATATGCCAGAGGTGGCAGGTTCAAACCCAGCCCCTGCCAAAAACTGCAAAAAAAAAGAAGCAAAAATGCCTATAAATGAGACAAGAACTTGACTTAAACATTTTATTTTGCAATATCCTGATAAAATGTTGAGGACTTGAAAATTAACAATGAAAATAAAACTGGGTAAAAGATGATAATCATGGGATTTGTTTATCAGCTGGTATCCTATTAGGAGTAGGTACAAGGGAAGATGATGATTCAAGCATTACTCAGAAGTTTCTAGTTTGGATAGCCACGCAATTAATTGATACTAAAAACACTCATGAAAGGGCAAATTTTAATGTAGGAGGCTTGTAATGATCACAGGTGATGAATTCTAATTTGCACATAGTGATTTTGAGGACATATGGTGGAAAAATCTATTTGGTGGCCAAACATATTGACAAGATGGTGAGAAAAGAGGTACAGTTTAGAAATAGAAGTTGGGACTTAAAGCAACAGAAGGAGATAAGATCTCTCCCAAAGAGACAGAGCAAAGTCAGAAGGAAAGAAAGTGCCAATGTATGCAGAATATTTTAAATGTGGTTTGCTACTTTTTTTTATTAGTGCAGAAAAATTAATTCCAAAACTACTTATTAAAGTATTTAGGTTAGAGTTGCTAAGACTGTACGCGAAGGGTGTATATTTCAAAACATAACATTTTGTATTTGCAGTATGGTTTTTCTCCTATGTTCATCACAAAACCAAATTCTGTAAATGGTGCAATAATATTACCACTGAATGTAGTAATGCCGTTATCTCTCTTAGATATCATCTAAATTCAATAATAGGGAATGTATATAGTTTTCATTTTACTGACTTTTATTGGCACTGTCTAGCTCAGCTGATACTTCACACATTACCAAAAAAAAAAAAAAAGGAGTTAGTGATTAGTCCAAATGCTGAACAGATTGCAATACAGAAAAAAAGTGTGGTTGGGAAAAATCTAAACAGTATGTGTATTGTGTGTGATTAGCTTTTTTCCGGTGTTGTTATTCCATGTCACTGCAGCCGATGTAATTGCATCTTGTGAATACGATACAACATGTGTTTTGCCCAGATGAAGAGTAATCACAACAAGTAATTTGAACTTGTCATTTGGTAGCATTACTATAAATGGCAGGAGAATATTTTGTTAAATCTTTGTGACTAGGATATGCATTTTTGTAATCATTCCAAAGAGTTAGTAGAGGTGCCAGATGCCTGATAGAAATCTTTCTGTTGGACACGTTTATGTGGTTTAAAAAAAAATAATGAACTTTTGGCCCTACCAATCGTTCTTTTGTAGAATTGTAGCACAGTCATCAGGAAGCTCCCCACACCTTTATGTGCACACACGCAGGCACACCCATATATGTCCTATGAATAAGTGGGAATGAATACTATGTGATCATTTTTGTACTTCTTTTTTGTTTAAAAACAAAAGGAAACAAGAAATCCACACAGAGAAACAAACAAACAAAACTGGGAGGTCACCAGGTCCCTTCTGCAATGGCACTTTTCAGACATTCTGTGATCTATCTTATCTCCCTGTTTTTGCTTCACTCTATTTCCTTTGTTCAAAATACCCTTTACCAGCTTCCCTCCCTTGCCCTAGGCTTATGTCTCAGTTTTCCTTCACAATTTTTGTTCCCTGTGCTTGCCTAAGGCTTTTGAAAAAAAAAAAGAGATGTGTGCTTCTCAGGTAATTCCTATAGAATACTATGTGTGAAGACATGTGAGTGCCTATCAGATTCTTCTGCAAATGCCTTGTGACTGTGACCTCCCTGAGGTCAGCAACATTGTCTTACTTATCTTTAAGTATTCCCAATAGCTTTTACTGGGCCTTGAATACAATGGGCATTCAACCCCTTCACCCCTGGACTAAATTGTCTTTTTATAACATTAGCCGACAAAACCAGCTCTCTCCCATGGGTGGAAGTGGGGGACAGGGGGAAGGATGTAAGTTTCTGCTGAGCTTTACCCTGAGTTCTGCAGAGATTTAAAAATCCTATAGTGAATCCTTTGTAACTAAGGCAGAATAAAATAACTGTTCAGTACATGTGTAAATAGAATCCTCTAGTAGAAGAAGAAATATGGAGTAATAAATTCTCATGGAAGCCTTCACAGAAGTATCATTTTCTCTCTGTCCTAAAATGACATTCAAGTTCTGTGAGGCAGAAAAGGGTATTAAAAGAGGAGTAGGGGAAGGTGACTGTGAAAAAAAAGAAAGGGAGCAAGGCCCAGATGCTCATGTAAAATATGTGGAATTAGATGGGCAGGGAGTGAACCATAAACACTGAATATGTATGAAAAAGAATATTATCTCAAAGACAGTACACTGGGGGAAGGAAATTATTAAAACTCTCAAAAAGAGTTATATCACTGGTATATTTTATAAATTGATTAAAATTAAGATTTCAGAATGTGTGTTGATAAATTTAAATATGTATTTACCATCCTGTGTGTGTGTCTTTCTTAACTTTCTATCACTGTGATCTTTGTCCACATGTTTATTACAAATCGTATCAGGTAGAGTCAGTGAATGTTTCTATGGGAAACTAGAAACAAACAGTCTATGGTCCAGAGCCTATGAATTGACAACAACCACAGCATGTAAGTATCTATTCTACTGTCTAGAAGTCTTAGAGGAAAACCTTATCACCTGGGAACTTGGCTTTGCCAAATGGATTACTAATAATAGAAACATTAATTTATACATAAGTGTATATGTCAGCACCTTTAACTAGCACTTATTTATCACAAGAAAAGCACAACCCATAACATAACAACATGCATTCCTGTGTGCACTCATTCCTGCACCAGTGGGGGAGAGGGATAAAATGAAGGATGGCTATGAGACTTCCAAAATTCTATAATTAGGAAATGGGCAGAAAATAAGGAGCTAGTCCTAGGAGGCCCAGAAGAAGAGCATCCAGCAGGAGAGGATATTTGCAGGCTTTAAAACCTAGTGGAAGGTGATGAGTATAGAGTTGGCTTTAG
This sequence comes from Galagoides demidoff, assembly GCA_963574575.1. NCBI lineage: Eukaryota > Metazoa > Chordata > Mammalia > Primates > Galagidae > Galagoides > Galagoides demidoff. The sequence goes on along the minus strand of CAUYQV010067855.1, from coordinate 37,460 downwards.
TCCACTGACCTCTCTACTACTTCTATTATTTGTTTTCCCTTTTGGAAAGTGAATGTCTGTTTTACATCTATTGCAGCATTGAATTTTGGAAGCAGATAACTTGTTTTCTAGTCTCACAGGTTCAGAGACGGAGAGGAATTCTAGTGCAGAATGATAATACTACTCAGATTCTTACCTAAATCTGACTGAGATTTAAATGATGTAAGATGAGGTCTCGTGGATTAGGGAAGACCCTAAATCTGATAACTTCTTATAAAATACAGAGACACAACAGGGAAGAAAGTCATGTGATGACATAGGCAGGGACTGGGAGAACGTGCTAAGGAATGCTTTCAGCTACCAGGAACCTGGAAGAGGCAAGGAAAGATCTTCCTGCCCTCACCAGCACCAGATCTCTGGACACATTAATCTTGGACCTCCAAGCCTCTAGAGTTATGAGAAGTAAATATTATTTATGCTGCCTAGTCTATGGTAATTTGTTATAGAAGCCCAAATTGACTAAAACAACATATGATAAATATATATCACAGGTGTCACATATTATAGTCACTCATATTTATCCTTATCTGCAAGGATGTAATGAAAATTACAATGATTATCTCCAACCATAGATATGGGATTAAAACTTCAACCTTCTGCTTTTTCTTTGTATGTTTCTCAACTTTTTAGTAATAAACTTCCTTGTGTATCAGTAACATGGCAAAATCCAAGATAGAAACCAAATGACCAGTAGAAAGAACACTAGTAATAATTCAGGACAGAAAAGGTAAGAGCCTGTTATTTCGCTGAGAAGGAGACAGGGTAGAATATTTAGGATCTGTCAATGGTTCACTGGGGAAGACGTCAGAAAGGGGGAGCTGAAGATGACACAATATTCCTGTACAAGGAAACAGGAAGGGCAGAGGTCCTGCTAACTGAGTAAGAGGTCCCAAGGGAAGGGTTTGTGCAGGGGTCAAGATGAGGACAGATAATGAGCTTAGCTTTAGACATGCAGAATTTCAGGTGACAGCCAGACTGCCATGATTTTGAGAAGGATTCATAAGGGCTACCCCAGAGGGCCAAAGTGTGAGATTCAAAGAGATACAGGAAATGTTAAGATGTTTTCAGAGGAGTCTAAAAAAGCCAAATGATCATGATTATGATTGCCTGCCTCGTAATAAAATCTCAGAAGCCTTGTGATACAGGTAGATTCACATGAATTGTTTTACTAAGAGATTTAAAGTGATGCACTCTCAAAAGATGGATATAATTCACAAATTATAGTTAATGTGCTGTGGGATTATTAGGCATTCAAATATAACTATAAAATGCAGTAAACTCAACCACCTCATAATAAGAAGCTGACAACAATAAGAAGATGCCGAAATTCTGCTTGAAAAAATACATCCCTGCTGCTTGTCGTGGTGTCGTCCCAGATGAGGGACATAAATAAACATGTCACTCACGGTGTTTTCGCTTCCTCCCACAAGACTGTCAGCAAAGATGGGTAAGAGAACAAAATCACAGGCCTGGCTAACAGAATCAAACAAATGATAGTAACATAAAGTAAACAACCGTTCAGGTCTCAGTGCTATTCTGCCTCTAGGTTATGAGTGAGGAACCCATGATAGAATTCAGTGGTGCATCTAGGGACCTGCAGTAAGGCCATCCATCCTGGTGAAATCACCATTAGAGTCTAATAATTTGGAAGCATCTTGATTTTAATATTTTTTAAAGATGCATATTTCCAATTTGACATGTCAGTAACAGAGACTATCTGGTATTGTGACCTTATACACCAGAATAGTGTGGAGACATCATAAAGCAAATGAGAGATGTAGTGATCCATGTGGCTTTGCTGAAATTGCTTGCACATTTGAGCTTCAGTTTCATCTTAATGGGGATCGTATAGTTATCTTCCCTTTTCTGGGTGCACTGACTGGAATAATGTATTCAATGAATCTATGAAGTCCTTAAAGGCAGTATGATGAAAAAATATTTTATTCTTTTCACTTCTGAAAGACAAATGAAATGACAGTAGGTGTTAAAACTAAAATGAAGCATAAATCCGCAAAATAAAGGGAATAGGAGAGAAGACAGAAACAAATGGAGGCTAGAACATGAAGATGAGTAGCAATTCATTTAGTTGACAAACCTGAATCCAAAGACACTGAAAAGCAACTTTGATTGCTCTAGAGATCTGAAATCCCCAAGAACACTCAGCAGGAGAGACCTCTGACAGGGCAGGTGGGAGAAGAGGATGGATGGAAAGCCTCTTTAGGAAAGGGCTGCATTCCCTATGATCCCCTCCTCCCGTTCCTGCAGCTGAGCAACTCCATGTCTCTCTCTTTCCTCCCATCACATCAGAAGATAAAATGATTTCTTGTAATTGGGTAAAACCAAGTATATCAATAAGGGCACCAAGGATAATTGAGGGAGTTGGTACAGTACTAAGAAGAATGAAAGGAAGTGAAATTTTGCATAAGGAAATGGAGTTGAAATCCAGCCTTCCTCCTCTACTCAGTTCCAGGATCCAGACAGCACATTTATGCTTCTTTGCAGGATTCTGAAGCTTTCTTCTTAGGTGGCATGTCTCAAAGAAAAAAAAAGAAAGAAAGAAAGAAAAAAAGAAGAAAAACACTTAAAGAGACTGTTGTTGGAGAAATCCTCACAAAGAGTCAGCCAGATCACACTGCGTGCATCTGATGATGAAAAGTCAAGTTTCATTTACACAGAACTCACAGTCATCTCAACACCCTGCCACTATACATGAACAGACAGCTCAGGGTCAGTAAACATATCAAAATATTTTATCACATGAAGGAAAGACCAAAACAAACAGAAATAAGCACACTGAAAAAACAGAGAGGAAAATAAAAAATTCAAAAGAATATTTCAAGATTCCTCATGTATTTAATACTTGGATAATAACTCTAACATGATCCCACCAGCTATAACTGGCTATTTAAATTTAAACAAGCAAAATTAAATAAAATTTAACATTCTGTTGTAAGTGGCTACTCTATTGAGTAGGGCATATTGGAGACCATTGTTGTTATGGTTGTGTAAAGTTCTATAGAAAGTGCTGAAGAAGAACAATAACTTGGAACATAAGAGTCTCCAGAAACTCATAAAAAATAACTCAGTGAAAAAGCAAGCAGGTAAAGGTAAGATACAGAGAGTAGAACAAACACACAAAACAGGATAAAAGGTACTCTTCATCTAGGAGGTCTAAAACCAAATTAAAATTATGCCCAGAAATAGAATCAGAAAGAGAGGACATTATCCAAGACACAAATTCGAAGATGGTTCCTAGAATTGAAGGATATACTTTTTTAAATCAAAATTCTTTGTTTGTGGAACTAGCTACACAATGGATGAAACTGACCTGAATTAAAGTATGACAGTAAAATATTTCAGAAAACTGGGAAAGAGAAATTCTAAAATATCTCACAGAGGAACAACAACAGCAAAAAGATGAAAGGTGAAACTTCAGAAATCTGAATAATTTCTCAACAGCAACAATGGAGCTGAGAGAGATTAAGACACTTGCTAATTCATGGAAGAAGCCCAAGTGCCCATTGACCCATGAACAGCTCAATAAATTGCACCATGGAATATTATGCATCCTTAAAGAAAGATGGAGACTTTACCTCTTTCATGTTTACATAATGGAGCTGGAACATAGCCTTCTTAGAAAAATATCTCAAAAATGGAAGAAAAAGTATCTAATGTACTCAGTCCTACTATGAAACTAATTTATAGCTGTCATATGAAAGCTATAACCAAATTATAGCTCAAGAATATGGGGAAAGGAGAAAGGGAGGGGAGGAGAGGGCGGAGGATGGGTGGAGGGAGGGTAATGGGTGGGACCACGCCTATGGTGCATCTTACAAGGGTACATGTGAAATTTACTAAATATAGAATATGAATGTCTTAACACAATAAAAAAAGGACACTTTGCAAATTGTGAAGGAAAATTATGACTAAGAATTCTATACATAATCCAATTTAACAGATAACATTATGGTTAAAGTAAGGGTATTTTCATTCATCATACAAAGTCAAAGCTCTTAGAAACAGTGTTTTCCAGAAAGCTCTTGTGGGAGATGTTCCACCAAAATAAGCAATAACACAAGAAAGAGGAGAGATGGGATTCTGGAACTACATAACCCAATTTAAGGGAAAGAAAGGAAGAGAGGGAGATGGGAAGGAGAGAAAGTGCTGTCATGGGAGGATAGGAAAGGAGAGAGGAGGGAAGAGGAAAATGGTAGTATAAAAATGAATTAGAGATTACAGGTCACACCTGTCCACTAAAGATAGTGGACAAGTATGTTTAGAGCAGGTGCGAAGTCTCTTGAGGAGATGCTCTTAAAACATTGAAACTGAGAGACTCTTGATGTTTTTGAATATGTTGAGAGGAAATGTCATCAGTGGGGGGCAGAGTTTGATATTGAATTTAAAGTTTCTAGAAACCTAAGTAACTAGAAAGACAAATTGTATTAACTTCAGGCAAAACAAAGAGTTTGAAAAGAAAGAAAAAGGGTAATTGCAGTAAAGTGCACAGCGAGATGATAAATAGATTTCATGTAAACAAAATTGTAAACCCAGAATACTAAATTAATAATATTTAAGATAAAACTGTACTTGGAGGAAGAGGGCAATGGGAATTTTGTGTTTCTATATTTATGGGGTGGCAGAATATGTGTGAAAACTATATCATCATTCTCAGCAGAAGAAATATAAAATGTATGACAGAAACTAACAATCAATAAATAACATTATAATAATATAATTAAGAGATATGGAGATAAAAGTACAGTGTCTTGGGCCTGAATTGTGAGGAAAGGGAATTCAGAATACTGCTTGCTGTTTGCCACAATAAGTCTTATGGAATAATTTGACTTTTTAACCATGTTGGAGGTATTCCTTTTGAAAATTTTTAAATATTAATAAAAGAGTTTAGCATGATACATGACATATATCAATTCTGAAAAAATATTAGCTACATCCAAATCACAAAAGTGACCAAATTTTTGATTACTGTGATTAAATCTCTGTCCTGTGAGGCTACTCTCAAATACACTCAGCTAAAAGAGCTTATAACAATACAAATGTTAATAAAATTTATGTTGTGCTAATCTGTTCTGTAGGCTTAAAATTATATGTTAGTTTTATCCAGAGTCTCTCTCTCTCTATATATATATATATGTATATGTTTTTTAATTTTTTAATTTTTTTTCTATTCTCTCTCCCATTCACTTTCTCTCTCTCTTTTTGGCCTGCCTTCAATTTATTTTAATATGTAGGAAACTACAAAAAATATTTATTTTAGCATCACTCGAGACTTAAAAAATGTGGCATCTTTAGGCCACGTTCCCATGTGGCAACAGTCACCTGGAGTTGAGTAGTGGGTTCCCCTTTAAATGTGACAATACTCTCCAGTATGCCACAATGTTATAGCCCCTTTTGTCTTTTTCTGAACCAAGTTTCATGTAATTCTATTGCTTATCTGATCCATGAGTTTTTTTTTTTTTTTAAGAGTGAAGCATACCAAAAATATGGAACGCTTCACGAATTTGCGTGTCATCCTTGCGTAGGGGCCATGCTAATCTTCTCTGTATCGTTCCAATTTTAGTATATGTGCTGCCGAAGCGAGCACGATCCATGAGTTTTTGCAACTGAAACTATTGCTTAAAAAATGAGGAGCTATTCTCACCCAGGTGACGTTTACTGTTGGTTAAGTTTCAAGTGTGTATTTGCATCCTAGGGCAAACATCAAGGTGAAAGCTGGATATCATTAGACTTTTCAGAAGAGACAGTGGCTGGGAAATATTATACATGTGCGGGAGTCATGAACGGAGAGTGGTACATGTGCCTCCTAGGGACTTGATGAGATTTCCTAGGAGCAAGTATGTGTAGTAGAAGGAAGCACGGCAGTGGGAGTAAGTGGTTGTGATCTTACAAGACCAGCAATTTAGTTCTTCTCTTCATTCCTGTTAAGCGTGTAGGAAGTGGCAAAGATAGCAAGAACACGGGGTCTCTGCTTCCTTCCAAAGGTGGTGCTAGAGTGAAGAAGGACTATGTCGTCAGGCTCTGTCAGCTCAGATTTGTGGAGGACCTACTGGGATTAGTAGGGTAATCTATGTCAGTAATATATTAATAGAGTTTTACAGCACCCTACAGATACTATTTCTGAAAAAGTTCTAAGAGAGAATAAAACACAGGCAAGGCTAACTGTGCCTTGGCAAAAATGAAGGAAAAGCTAAGGAATGACAGGCGAAGTGTTACCTTGGTGATAAGAGTTTATCAGATAGACTAAGAGGATAATGCAGGCTAGAAATATATTTTGACAGCTGTCCTAAAAAATAGAGAACAAGTATGTTTAGAGCAGGTGCAGAGAGAGATTTAATTCACTCATTCATTGATTACATCATTTGTTCATTGATATATCTATTCAGTGAATATTTACTCAGGAAATATAGCTCTTAAATACAAAAGACCCTATCCTCAAAAAAAGTAGTCTAATGTAAGAGATAAAAACAAAGGAATATTACAAATAAAGCAAAAGATGATAGAAGGGCAGTAATTAAACAGTAGCAAAGATGCCTCGCTGTCTTGGAAAGATACCAGGACACAAGTGATTGTCCTCCAGAGAAGCACAGCTCGGTGCTTTGACTGAGCATTTGAGACTATTTATAATGAAGGAATAAGGAGAGAAGGGAGCTGATGAGCTAAAAACACCGGGGTCTAAAAATAGAAGGAAGAAAGTAAATCCATGCATATTGAGATCTACTGACATAAAAGATTAGTTCTTTATTAAGAAAGTTTTTTAGTATGTCATTTGTAAGCAATGTTGATAATAAAGGTAAGGCTGAACTTTATTTTGCAAGTTTCCTAAGCTTTAGATTGACTTACAGAAATGTAAAACAAAGGACACTGGTCTCCAGCAACATTTCCTAGAAAACATATATGAATCAAACATACATGATCATATTTCTGGGGCTCTAAGATTCCTTCAATTTTAAGACTCCTGAAGAAAATTTTCCGGGGAAGAACAATGCTAAGACATTACAGATTTCAAGATGCATCTTAACTTTTAAAATATTAAAAACATGAAAACTTTCCTGAATCCAATGGACATAGATAGACAGGAAACTTCATCTCTGCCCCTCATCTCCTAATCTCTACTCAAGCTCCCCAGTAAGATTACATTGGAAAGGCCATCCTTCTCCATCACAGTTTTCAACCTGGTAAACTGAGTGGGAAATTTAAAAAAAGTCTTTTCTTTAATATTTGCCATGTAAACTCTAGAATTGAAAAATTTAGAAGTTTAGAATGGAGCTCCAGGGAGTCTCCTTGGGACCTCTATAAATTATGAGATAGCTAGGCGAGGGGAAGAGGTAGAAAGTCAATGTGCTCACTTTCAGTTGAAAAAAAGGTTCCCACCCTTCTTCAATTTTGACATGTGAATGATTAATGGGATAGAGCAAGGGCTATTTGAGACTTTTCTAATTGATAGAAGAGTAGGTCTAGAATAATTTTACAAACATCTTCTTCTCTGAGGCAGGCTTGGTTTGGCATATTTACCACTGTCATGGCTGAAGGAATACATACTCACCTTAAATTATTGTGTCTTTTTTTATTATTTCAAATTACCCTTGGTCTTTAAAAGAAGCAGGACTATAAAAAGAAATAAATTCTGGGAGCTATTATAGTTCTTGACTTTATGATTCTGTGGATGAGACCTATTAAAATCCACTCAGAGCCATTTCAAGGATTAAGAAGATCCTCAGCTATAGAAATTAAAAAAAAATTCTTTTTAGATACAATTATCAGGGTTGAAGCAAAGAATTATTGCATTTTTATTTAGGCTAAAACTTGGATAACTTTCCCTCAGTATTTTGACATAAACACCTGGTATTTTGGAGTCACTCTGGTGGTTTTACATAGAGGCAGCACGAGAGGTAAAGGGGAAAGGATTTAGGGTTAGGTATAACAGAGTCTAAATTTTGCCTCCTTCATTTAAAAGGTGAAATACATCAAGTCAATTTTATCTGACCCTTGTTCCCTCGTCTGTAAAGATTAATTGTTAGCTCACAAGGGTGCTAACCTTTGTGAGTTGATGAATGCTGAGGGTATCTTTTCACTTCCCTTTTCTGCCACTTCCTGGCTTCCACTTGACCCTTTATTAAGAGCAAAAGGGCTCCGTCTACTGTCTCATCACTCTGGGCCCTTGCTTTGGCACTTATCCTAACTGGAGGCCTTAATCGCCCGACACATTCCTTTCTTTCACAGATTAATTCCCCCGTCTGCAGTTAATATTAGTTCAGCCGGCCCCACCCCCAGGTCTTCCTCCTTTGTGATCTCTCAGCACACTGTGTTTACCTTAAGTCATCTGTTTATAGTTTAATATTTCACCATTTAACTAATATTTTCTAGAGGCCAGAAACTAATTTTGTTTTTTCAGCGGCATCTTCAGTGTCTACCAAGGTACCCAGAAGACATGAGATTGATGTCACTCAAACCCACACGAGTGACAGTGATAAGAACTCTCTGCAGCGTTTCCGTTCATCCTCTACACACATACAACAAGTAGGCCCAGCTTAATGCTCTTTCCATAAAAGTAAACCCCATTGCCACAGAAACACATGGCGATGACATCTGGAGTGAATGCAGATTAAGTATTGCCATGGCTCTCCTCTGAGGTGCTTAAGTATAGACCCCCTCGTGAGCATTAAGTTTAGATTTCAGGAGAGTAAGTAGGAAAGTCATTGCATGATAATTAGTGCTAACTTCCACCTCTACGTGGTCAATTGGGTATGGCAGAATAATGCCAAGCTTCCGTAAGATGGAGGAGGCTAGAGGCTTCAGCATCCCTCCCTCCCTCCCTCCAGCTTTTGTGGCCCAGGAGATTCTGTTGCTGTCATTCATCCCACACCTTCTATGTCACAGTGGCAACATGGCCTCAATAACAAGTCATAATAAGAAATGATATGTCAATAATGAAGCTGAGATTCTGAGTAGAGCAGATGAGTTGCCCCTCAGTAAGAGCAAGTCCCATATCACTGGAGGTGCCCCTTCCTTTTCTACCTTTCTGTGCTTCTATTTCTGTGTTTCTGAGATGAACTAGAAAAAAAAAAAAAAGAAATTCCATGTTTCTTTTTGTTCCCCCGTAAAAGCCTTGAATCTACAATAATCTCATGGTTTAGATCTCCTTTCCCTGACCACGATTGAAGAGACTTCTGGAAAGAAGATATACTCAGCACTAAATGATCAAGTCTTATAAGTCAGGATACCATAAGAAGGCAGAGGATAAAGAAAAAAATGGTTTTCATATGTTTCTTTTTACTTCTGCCATGAAAATTCCTGCCTGGCATTCCTAGAGAGAATGGAAGGAGAGCAGCAACATGCAGACGTAGCGTCCATTATTGCTGTGACACAGGCGGGGACCTCAGTGAGAGAGCAGGAAGAGTGGAGAAGGGCTGGAGCCCATCACATATTATAAGGACTAGTGTGATACACTATCTTGATTAACATCAGAGAAATTCTGTAAGAATGGCTACCACATTAGAGACCAGCCTGAGGAAGAGTGAGCCTGTCCTCCAAAATAGCCAGGCATTGTGGTGGGCGCCTGTAGTCCCAGCTATTCAGGAGGCTGAGGCAATAGAATCACTTAAGCCCAAAAGTTTGAGGTTGCTGTGAGCTGTGACACCACAGTACTCTACCATGGGCGAGACTCTGCCTTAGAAACCAAAAACCAAAAACAAAACAGAAAAGAATAGATATCGTGTTTATATTCTAATGTTATACATGCAGGAATGAGGGGTAAAAGATCAAGGTCAGCTAGTAAGTAGCAAATCCAAGCTTCAGATCAATCATGGCTGGCTTAATCCAATAGGCGTGTTATTAACCTCCATCCCATACTGTCCTGGGCTGATGTAGAGGATCCCAGGTCAAATACTAACACACTACAAAAATGAAATGTATCCTATCTCTATTCTGGATAATTTATTCCTAAATTTGTTTTTTAAAAGAACTGTAAACTCCAATGCCCAAATCTAACATCTGCCAGGGCCTTCTTTTACCTTTTTTGTTATTATTTTAACTTAAGAAATTTTCCAGTATCCCATCTATATTTTTCTAAAACATCTGTAGGTTTTGGTGGACAGAGTTACGAAGGCTGATTAGATATCAAAGTGCCATCTGTGGGTCTCACTTCTGTTGTTCCCTTCTCTGGCAGTCAAACAAACACATGAAAAAAAATCAAGAACAGTGGAGGCGAGGCGGCAATATTTTCTTTGTGTTCACTAGAGAAGCACAGACTTCACACATCCCTTTATGTGCTTAGTCTACGGTGCTGCCGCAGTTCAGTAGCAAGCAGGAAGTGCACGTATATGTCACTGGCAAGGACAAGAGGCAGGAGGATGCTGGGCACAGCTCTTCCTGCTTCACAGAGAGGTAAAGAACAGAGCCACAGATCCGGACCAAGTCCATGATCTCTGATGTGCTGAGCTCTAAAAATGAGTAGGTAATGACAGGAATAAGAACCCCCACAACAGTGACAAAGGCAAGTTCATGACCAATGATGCAGGAAAACAGCCCCCCATTAGCTTTCCTGGTACCCTCCAAGATGTCCCTTTTGTGTCTGTCTTAGTGAGAATCATCTTCTACATGGTACATGTTGTAACCTGCCCCCATGGCTGCACATGGCATTATCTGGCCCCAGCCTGCTCTTCCTCTGACCACCCTTCACACCCCTCCTATGCTCCTTATCCCCACATTCCAGCCACATTGAGCAGCTTGTCACTCCCTGTAATGACCAATCTTGTGCCTTCTCACAGACTATTTCCTCTAATCAAATTGCTTCTTCTCCTTTTTCTTCCTGTTCTGGCAAACTTTGTAAATGACTTCTCATCCTCCAAGACTGGCCTCACACGTCGTATACCCTCTGAATTCTTTTACAACTTTCCCCAAAGACATTCCTTCTTGTGAAGTTCCTCTGTACTCTGTTGGCAGGTGACATGTAGTCTACAAAAATACAAATAAGCCTTGATAATGTGACGTGTGTACTGAAGGCATATTTGTTGCCAGTATAGAACAATAAAACAGCAATTCTCTGCCTTCATGATGCTTATAGTGGAGAAGAAAGAAAACAGAACCTATAGTTATACCATAGAATTGTGATTCTTTATTCTACAAATTAGAATAAAATAGAGGAATAGAAAGTAGCAGGAGGTGGGCGATGCAGAGGGCCCGCCAAGAAGGAGACTTAAGCTGCAAGCTGGAGCAGGGGTGTGAACTGGATTGATGGATATTTGACTGTGCAAAGTCCCTGAGGCAGGGGCCTTCTTGGAATATCTGAGGAGCAGCAAGAAAGATCAAAGATAGTGTAGCTGGTGCTGAATGTGCAAGTGAGAAAAGGCCAGAAAATGATTCAAGATACAACAGACAAGGCCAAGATGAGGACTGTGAGTTCTTCAAAGTGCAAGAAAAGACCATCACAGAACTAAAAGCAGTAGGCTAGTACTATGCAGTTGGCTTGACTGCTGGTGGAGAGTAGATAAGGTGTGTCAGGACAGAGGAGGGGAGTCAACTTAGAAAGCTGGTGTGGTATTCTAGGGAGATGTGAAGAAAACCAGTCTGGCCTATGCCCTCCAGCTGATGTGTCCTAGCTGAGCTAACCTTTCATTGTCTCAAGTACACTCAACCCTTTCCCTCTCAGGCTCCTACCCTTGCTGTCCAGCATCAGGGATGCCCTTCCAGCCCTTCAGATAGCTGGCTTGTTCCCATCCTTCAGATCTCAGCTCATCTCTCAGCCTCATAGGTTATATCCCCTCTGAAGTTTTTACCAACTGGGCATCTCTGCTGAGAAGGCTTCTCTGACTACCCTGCCTGAAATTACTGACCCTGGTTAGCTTCCTTTCTGCCCAACAGTGCATTTTCTCCACAGCGCTCATCACAATCCCACATCTCTTGTTTATGGCATTGTTGACTCATTCATTGTATTTCTCTTCCACTGAGATTAGGGGGTCCTGAGACAGTGACTTTGTCTGTTTTGCTCACCAGTATAGCCCTACTGTCTAGCAGCCATGATTGATGCATCAGAGGGGCATGAGTGAGTATGTACTTGATGAATAAATCATAAATTTAATAGAGAAAAACGATTGAATAAACAAACAAGAAAGGTACTACAATGCCCATAAAAGACATACCTAGTTTGATCTTGAAGACTTAGGGAAGGATACTTGAAATTGAAGTTATAGAAGCAAATTCTAGTTGAAGAAAAGCAAATTTCAATTTGTCTGTTTTCTCATTTAAGGTCCTGGCGAAAGCATGTTTTCCCCGGATATAATGAAAAGAGCCTCTTTCGGTGGGTGCAGTGGCTCACACCTGTAATCCTAGCACTCTGGGAAGCTGAGGTGGGTAGATCACCTGAGCTCAGCAGTTTGAGACCACTCTGAGCAAGAGTGAGACTTCGTCTCTAAAAAACTAGCTGTGCATTGTGGTGGGCTGCTGTTGTCCCAGCAGGAGGCTGAGGCAAGAGGATCAGTGGAGCCCAAGAGTTTGGGGTTGCTGTGAGCTATGACACCAAAGCACTCTACTGAAGATGAAAACATGAGATTTCATCTCAAAAGAAAAAAAATAAAGCCTCCTTCATTCTTTTCATTCTGCTTTACCCTCTTTTTCGGGGGTGGGGCAGGAGACTCTGATCCTCTCTTTGTAACCTAAGTCCTGGCTGGAGTGTCATGTGAACCCTTCTATTAAATGTTTACTTATGCATTAGGTCAAAGATCTTGAAAGCGCCAAGCTCAGAGTCTTTGCTCACCCACACTAGTTCTTCAGGGAATTGCGTGCTACCTTTACTCACTATCCTGGAGCTCTTCCTGTCTCTATATTCTGATCCAAGTGATGACAGTGCTCCACATTTCTGTGTCCAGAGCCACAGACCCGAAGGGCAGCAGATTGCCAGATACTTTTCCCCATATATCATTCTATAGTGAGGTTCTATACCCTAACACTCATCTTTTGCTGCACATTTTTGGGAAAGAGGGTGAGCAAGTCATTAGAGTATTAAGTGAATAATTTAAGGTCTTAGTGGGGACCTGGGTTTACATTAAGCATTTAATAGCTCATTATCCAGTAACTTCATACCCACACCCAAACCTTGAGTTAGGAATATGCCCACTTTACAGCTGAAAAAAGTAAATAGGAAAACTAAATATCTGAGTACGTGTCTCAAGCTGCAAGGTCTGTGGAGGTGTTATTCAAGCCTATGTCTATCTAAGACCCACAAAGGTCCAACTTGTTTTCTAATTTATAACCATTTTTTGTCTTTAGATACTTTATCTAGTGTATTTTCTCTATGTTTTTTTTAGCATCTTTACTGTTTGCTCTTCAGAAAGTTGTGAAGGATGTATTATTTCCCCCAGATGTGCTTATGATCTAATGCATCACATTCCAGTCCATAAACATTCATTGTGAACTGATTATGTGCCAGCAAATCACCAGCAGTGAAGATATTTGGATGAATGAGACAGGGTCCTTCCTCTGGAAAAGCTCATACCCACCTGGGAGAGACGGTCGTTAAAGTAGTTAATTGCAATGATCCATGCCATAGTTGAAATAAAGATACTCCAGGGCAGGAAAACAGAAAAGAATGCATTATTTTAGGAGGAGCAGAGAAAACTTTCCTAGATCAGGTGCTATGTGAATGAACTCTGGGGAGCTCATCAGCTCCCCATGTGCCTTGTATACCAAGTGCTTTTACAGCAGCAAGGTGTGGCTGTCTCAACTGGTAGCACTGTTTAGAGAGCATCACTGCCTTTCTGGTGGCCAAATTGTGTAGGGGGACAGAATAGACAGCACAGCCATTCCCAGCCTATATTCTGCACTGATGGGCTATGAAGGGTGGGCTTCATCTTGAAACAGTGGGGAGCCCTTGGAGATTTATAAAGCAAAAGGAACTTTTGAAAAGAATCAACATATAATGTGAGATAGATGAAAAGGTCCCGTTCTTGTGCATGTGTTAGGAATATAGAATCATACGCTTCCAGAGAAAGCTAGGGAAACTTTCCTCTACCCACATCACACCCCAGCCGGCTTGAGCTTCCCCTCTGTGTCCACTGTGGGTCTTCCACGGTAGATTCCCAGTACATAGAAGATACCACGTGTTCAGCCATCCAGTATCCATAAAAGTTCAGGTCCTGCTGTCTCCTCACCTCTAATCTAGACCATTATGCTTACAAAAAGATAAGCTAGAAGAGATACAGGCTGAGATTGATTTCAGGCTTTGGAGCTCAGGTGCCTGGATTCATAATGTTGCTATGTTGTTTCAAAGCTATTTTAGCTTGGGAATGTCCCATGGCCTCTCTGTGTAAGGTGGCCAGACCTCCCACTTTTGGCGGGACAGTCCTGATTTTTATCAATCTGTCCTGCATCCTGCAGCATTTTTAAAAAGTCCCAATTTTTGGAAAGAATGCACAACAATCTAGGGAAAGGCGGAACAACAGGAAGGGAATATACATTTTCGGCTGCTTAAAAGATTAATGTAACTCCATTTGGGAATGAGGGGGTTAATGAATGTAACTTCATTTGGAAATGAAAAAGCTACTGTAAACTCTCTACTCCCCTCCTGGGCAAGGTCACCCAAGTGGACTGGTGCCCTACTCCTTTGAGCCACAGGCACTGCCCTATGAATAATTTTTTTAATGTATTATATTTGTAAATTGTACTTCTTTTTGTGTTCTATGAAAATTTTTGTTGCTCCATATAGACCAAATTTTTAATCAAGAACACACCCCTCCTCCGCCCCACCCACGATCAATGGTGTCCCGCTTTACCAATGTTAAAATCTGGTCACTTTATCTCTGTGCCTTATTTTATTCTCATCTGTAAAATGGAGATCCTTATACAATCTCCCAGTGGTGTTGTGTTCAAAATTAAAGAAGTTAATACATGAACTGAACAGTGTCTGACTCAATTAGTGCTCAGTGAGTATATATTATTATTCTGGCATCTCAAGTTAATTATGGATGTTCAGATGCCAAACTACTGCAATCTGGGCAGATCCATGCAGACAGAATTGATGACTATGAAATACGTTCCTCTACTGAGGCAGTGCCTTAGCTTCTTCCCCAAAGGAGAAGGATTGGTGTGACTTATTGAACACTCTCCATGCTGGGTGCATTTATATACATGATACTGTTTAACCTCACCATCGCCTAGGGATTGATATATATGTATTTATTTATATGTTACATAATTTTGTTTTCCTGAAAAATAAAATGAGCAGGAGGAGGGTAAGCCCCTTGTACAACGTCACACACACAGGGAGTGTTAAGGTAGGGATTTTTAACTGGTTGGTTGGATGGCAAATGTACTGTTTTCTTCATTGTACTATCCTACCTGTCAAATTAGAGAAACCAAAGTCATTTCATTGTTAATCTTTCATTATTAAAGAGAATTTATAGAGCTAGGATGTACATGTATGTACTAAAGCTGTATTATTGTTATAATGTGTGCTCTGTATGTTTATATAACAGCTGTTGATCTAAATTCTTTTATATTTCCTATTCAGTTAGCTTCCCATAGCATCATTCTTATTAATGCCATTTTATACATGGTAAAATGAAGGAAGCAAGATTTAGTCCCCTTTTTGCCTTAAGTTGCTCTGAGTTGAATCTTTCTGGGCACCTTCTGGGACTTAATTAAGTGGTCTTTTTATGATGAGCTTATGATGCCTTCACCACTGCTGTATACTTTTTGCTTCCTTGGTATTTCATGGTAATTTTCCACATTCAGAGACAGTCATTTGCCAGGGTTCTGGGACTTTACAATGGAAAAATCTGAGTATCAGGAAGAACCTAAATCAGACCAGCAGATGTAATTTTAAAATGATTGCAACTTTGTTTTGTTTTGTTTTGTTTTGTTTTTGAGGGGAGGGTTCAAACTCATCAAGAGTCATCATAAGAGTAAAAATAGGGATAAGGCTGATATTTTTCAGATCCCAGCTTCATTATGCAGGTTTGAGATGGACTCGAATATATTTGATGTATTGAATAGGAAGGAATAGTATAGATTCTCTTCATATCTGGCTGCCAAGCACTTCACTACAGAGGCAAGTTCCTTGTGCTTGAGTTGGGGGAGAAGGTAACACTTACCAAGCTCCTCTAGCTCACTCAATGATATCATATCTACTATTCAATGTCATATAGTTCAGTTTTCCAGAACATTATAGAATTTACCTTCGATGACATGCCTTAAGGAAGAGAAAACAAAAACCATTTGAGACAGATATCAAAACATGGATTAGATTAAAAAGCACGTGGAAAATAGCTGAATCCCATTCATCTCCCATATTAGTTGCACCTGTTCTGTATGGATAACTCAACAAGCAATATAGAAATTTCTTGTTTGGATACCAAACTAGGGGATCTTTGTCATAAATTTAAATTAAATATTCCACATTTCACCAAGGTATTGTCACCTAATAATATAAGCATCTGGTTTACATGATGTAAGAACAGGGAGAAATGCCTGTTGGCTTTTACTTTATTTAAAATGGAAACCAAAATAACTTTCACAAAATTGTTTTTAATGTTTAATTTATCTTGCAATGAAATTTCCATAAAGCTTTATAAACAAGGGCATATTTTATTGTGCTGAGTAAATAATTCATGCATCCATTTATTCACACTCACCTAATATGATGTAACTGTTCAATCAGTAACTCACTATATCCTAAGTACCTAATTTATGCCACAAATATTTTTTAATTCTTCAGTGAAAAATGTAAGCATGTATTATGCCTAATTTATAACTAAGTGAACTGATTTTAAGCACAGTGTAGTTTCTCTAACAATAAATGAAAGTTGCCAGCATGTAATAATGATGGCAATATCTAAAAAAGTAATATACATTCTGAGGAGCCAGGAAATTTTACAATAGCAATTTATACAAACAAACAGAGGTTGGGGGAAAGGCTCAAATGTAGCTTTTAACATGGGTTTTATTGTGATATAAAAAGAGGCAGTGAAATTGCTAAATAATAAAGTAGCTAAAGACAGAAAAAAAATACTGGGATTTAAAGACAAGGATAGATTTTCTCTTACTCCTATGAATTTTTTTTTAAATCTTTCATCTGAAGTATTTATTCATTCAGAAAGTATTTTCAAGAGTCTACCTTATACCAGGCAATTTCTAAAAGATACTTGGAATACATTAGACACAAATTAGAGGGGAAAACCATATATACACATGACTTCCCATCCTTTTGGAAATTGTTTTGTAGCAGGCAGGCAGACAACAAACATAACAAATAATTATCTAGTATAATAAAATGTTATCAGTGCTATGGGAAAAGAAAAGGGAGCAATGTACAGGCAGTGCAGTTGGCTGAGATGGGCTTGGGGAGGAGTGGTGGTAACTGTGATTAGGACAGTCTGAGTAGAGCCTACTGAGAAAATGTCATCTGGGCATAGACTTTCAGGAGGTGAATAAGGGATCGGGAAAGACATTGTGGAAACAGTGTCCTAGGCAGGGAGACTAGACACCAAAAAAGCTTTAAGTTGGGTTCTTGCTCATATGGTGTAATGAGCAAGGAGAGCCCAGTGAATTAAGGGGCACATATTAAACATGAAATCAGAGAGATTAATAGGGCAAATTGAGAAGGAACTTATGGGGATCTTTCAAGTCATGACAAGGAATCTTTCTTGTAGTTTGGAAATAGGAAGCCAGTAAGGAGTTTTGGCAAGATCTGATCAGGGTTTCAAAAGGATAATTCTAAGTGCCAACTGAAAATTAGCTGCAAGAGGCAAGGGTGAAATAGGAGAATATTAAAGGGTTATTACAATGAGAGTGAGTCTGGTGGGAATGAACAAAGTGGGCAGGTTCTGCATATGCTGGGGAGATAAAGTCAGTATTTCATGATGAAATTGAAGTAGGGCATGAGTGAAATAGGGGAACAAGCATAATTCTAATTTTATTTTGTGCTGAGAAAATTCTCCAGTCAAGACCAGGGATCCAATTTGGGGCATAATAGCATTCAGATGGTTATCAAATAATCTAGCTGTTGAATAGCTAGTTGGGCATATGAGTTTGTAGTTCAGCAGTGGATTCTAGGCTGAAACCATGAATTAGGGAGTCACTGATACGTTGATGATTTTTATTTTATTTTATTTTATTTTATTTTTTTCAAAACAAAGTTTAACTTTGATGCCTTGGGTAGAGTGCCACATCATCATAGCTCACAGCAACCTCAAACTTTTGGGCTCAAGTGACTCTCTTGCCTCAACCTCCAAAGTAGGTGGGATTATAGGCTTGGCCAAAGTGCCCAGGTAATTTTTCTATTTTTTTGTAGAGACATCCTTGCTCTTGCTGTCTTGAATTCCTGATCTCAAGCAAAGCTCCTGCCTCAGCCTCCCAGAGATTACAGGTGTGAGCCACTGTACCCGGCTGATAGATGACTTCTAAATCCATTAGCCTATAAAAAACTTTCAAGGGAGTAAGGTGCTGGAGAAGAAAGAAAGACCCAGGGTTCATCCTGGGATGCCCCAGTCTTAACGAAGTCAGGAGAAGTACATTATCTAATAATAAGGGCTGAGAAGAATCAGGAAAAAAACTAAGAATGTATGGAATTATTATGGAGGATGCAGGGGCTGTTTCAAATGTTGATAATTCATGGAAGGTAACAGGTTGAGAAAAGGCCATTAGATTTGACAGCAAATATATCATAGGTGTCATTATTTAAGTAGATCTGGTGACATGTTGAGGATAGAAGTCCATTTGGAGTAGCTTAAAAATGAGGCAAAAAATGCCGGGAAAAGATACAGATAATTCGTTCACTGAATTTAATTGCAAAGAGAAATAAGAACTACAGTGGTAATTCTAAAGTAAAGATGGTTTTCAAAAGATTTGTTGCTTCATTATGGAAGAAGTACAAATCAGAAGTTATGCCAATGAGAGTGACTTAATATAAAAGGAGAAAAATCATAATATAGCAGAGAGAAGAATTGCTAAGATAGTGGGAAGGTTAATGGATTATGGTTGTGTAAATATTTCTGGCAATCATAAGGTCTACAGTGAAGTCCAGAATCATGATTTATGGGAAGACTAATCAATCAGGTTGTAAACCTTCTCTGTCCACAGCTAGCTGCTATCTGCAGGAGAGGAGGAGGTCCAGAATGGGATCAGATAAGGGTTTTGTCAAGTGAATTCTACAAACAATGAGAGAAATCAGGAAGTCAAACTTGTATGCAAATAGGTGACTAATTTGTTGGCTTTGCAAAAAGGGAATACAGTACTTCAAATTGGTAAGGGTCAGAGTGAGATGAAGTGCTTTCAGAGATAAGAGAACCTGGATAGGCCAAACAATTGTTGGCATTGGAAGTGCTAAAGGAAGTGAACTGAGAAGTTAGGACATAGTGGTCAGAACATAGGATGCATGATTTTGAGACTATAGACATATTGCAGTTATGGAGAGATATACATAAAATATGCATGTGTGTGTATGTGTATATATATATATATATATATATATATATATGGATATAGAAGAAATAGATGAATGTGAATGTAGATACAGACAAAAATAATGTAAGACAAATTAATATTGTATAAAATAATAATAATATAAGAATGAATGATGGTAGTGTCCAAAGCTGAGTGTTTTCAGGAGATAGGACAGTAATGTGCCTAATCCTAAATATGTACCAACCCAGCTCCCTGAAGAACAAAAAAGCACCAATTTATAGTGTTTTTCAACTTCCATGATGTAAATTATACCATAATGCCTCCAAGCTACTCACAGAATGTTATCACCTGCAAAGTTGAAAAGAGATATGCACAACACACTCTCATATACATTTCAAGCTAGCCCAGGCACATCACGGAAGTGGGTTGTGAGGATGGTGTGGAAGTGGCAATGAGGAGTAGAAGAACATCAATCCAGCTCTCATCCCAGTGATTTAAGACTCATAGAATAATAAAAAGATCTATGTCCCTATTTTTATTCCAATACCACACTGTTTTGGTTACTATGGCATTGTAGTATAGTTTGAAGTTTGTATAATGTGGTCCCTCCAGATTTGTTACTTTTGGTTAAGATTGTCTTAGCTATTTGGGCTATTTTCTTGTTAAAGCAAAGTACACAATTATTTTTTTTCTGGATCTGTGAAATGGGACACTGATATTTTGATAGGTATTACACTGAATCTATAAATCACTTTGCCCAGTATGGATATTTTAACAATGTTGATTCTACAGATCCATGAGTGTGATACCTTTTCTCATTTGTTTGTATCCTCTACAATTTTGTTTCTAGTGTTTCATAGTTCTTTTTTGTAAGGATATTTCATGTATTTCTATGTACTTTATTTTCTTCTGTAGCTATGTGAATGGTATTGACTTTGATTTGACTCTCAGGTTGACTGTTACTGATAAGTAGGAATGCTACTGATTGGCATATGTACCCTGAGACTTTGCTGAGTTTTTCAAATCAGTTCCAAGAGTCTCCTGGTGCAATCTTTGGGGTTTTCTAGGCATAAGATCATATTGCCAGGAAAAAGCAATAGTTTTCCCTTCTTTTTCTTCATTTGAATGTCCTTAATTTTTTTCTCTTGCTTGATTACTCTGACTAGTGCTTTCATCACCATGTTGAAGAGAAGTGGTGACTGTGATCATCCTCCTCTTGTTCCAGTTCTTAGTGGAAATGTTTTTTTCATTCAGTATGATGTTGAGGAATGGTAAAACATAACTATAGACCAGGAGGAGGGAGAGGGGAGTGGAGAGGGTAGGCTGGGAGGAAGGAGGGAGGGACCTCTGCTAGGACCTCACCTAATGTGCATAATGCAATGATACATTTCAAAACTATTAAGAATAGAGTATAAATGTCTTAACACAACAAATAAGTAAGCAGGGAAATGGTTATGTTAATCAGTCGATGTAAGCATTCCACACTGTATATCAAATCAACACATTGTACCCCATAAATGCACTAATGTACACAGTTATGATTTAATAAAGAATAAAAAAGTATGATATTGACTGTGGGTTTCACATACATGGCTTTTATAATTTAGGGATATATTTCTTTTATTTCTTTTTTTGAGGGTTTTGTCATGAAAAGTACTAAATTTTATTGAATGTTTTTTTCTACATCTACTGAGATGAACATATGATCTTTATATTTGCTTCTATTTGCATGGTGAATCACATTATCGGTTCTCTTATGTTGAACCATCTTTGCATCCCTTGGATGCAGCCCATTTGGTCAGAGCAAATTATTTCATTGATGTGCTATTAAATTTAGTTTGCTAGTATTTTATTGAGGATTTTTGCACCTATATTCTTAAGGGTTATTGGTCTGTAGTTTGCTTGTTTGCTAGTTTCTTTCCTGGCTTTGGTGTCAAGGTGATACTGGTTTTATAGAATAAGTTAGGGAGGATTCTCACCTTCTCAGTGTTATGGAACAATTTATGTAGTACATTTACTATTGGCACAGATGAGAAAACTGAGATATGAGACCATCTCTGTACAAATAACTGAGATAACTGACTGTTGACAAAGAAGACAAAAATATGCACTGAGGAAAAAGAATTCCTATTCAGTAAATGGTGCTGGGAAAATTGAATAGCCCCAGGCAGAAGAATGAAGCTTATCTAGATCTCTTACCACTCAGTAAAATTAATTGCAGATGGATAAATGAATTCAGTGTAAGACATGAAAACATAAGAATTATAGAAAAAAAATCTTAGAAACTCTTCTAGATATTGAGCTAGGCAAAGGATTTATGAAGAAGACCCCAATGGCAGTCACAACAACAACAAAAATAAATGAATGAGGATTAATTAAAATGCTTCTGCATAGCCAAGGAAATAATCAACAGAGCAAATAAACAATGTACTGAATGAGAGAAAACTTTTGCAGGCTGTATTTCCAACAAAGGGTTAATAACCCTATGAAGAACTAAAGCAAATCAGCAAGAAAAATCACAAAATCCCATCAAAAAGTGGGCAAAATATATGAACAGAAGCTTTTCAAAAAAGATAGACAAATAGTCAATAAATATATGAAAAATTTCTCAACATCACTTATCATCAGACAAATGCAAATGAAATGCAAATCAGACAAATGCAAACCACAATGAGAATTTATTCTCTCAAATTAGAATGGCTTTTATTAAAAAATCCATAAAAAATAGATGCTATTGTTGCTGCAGAGAGAAAGGGACACTTCTACACTGTTTGTGCAACTGCAAATTAATACAGCCTCTATGGCTAACAATATGGAAATACCTCAAAGAACTTAAAGTAGACCTATCATTTGATCCAGCCGTCCCACAGCTGGGTATGTACCCAAAGGAAAAGAAATTACTGTATCAAAAAGACATCTGTACTTGAATGTTTATTGCAGTGCAATTCATAATTGCAAAGATGTGGACTCAACCCAGGTGCCCATCAATTCATGAGTGGGTAAAGAAAATGTGGTATATATATATAAATATACTACTCAGCCATGAAGAAGGATGAATTAATTCCCTTTGCAACAATCTAGATGGGTCTGGAGACAATTATCCTAAGTTAAATATCTAAAGAATGGAAAAATAAACGCCCCATGTACTTTTTCCAAAATTAGAACTGAGAAGCATCCATGTGCATAATACGTATAGGAAGTAATACTTAACAAATCAAGCGGGGCGGGGGGGAGGTGAGGAGGAGTGGAATTTACCTAACTGGTATAATGAACACTATTTGGGTTAATATTTGTTCCCCCACAATACTTTGAAGTAGAAGAAAAGAATAAAAGGATTCCCACCTGAGAGAGCTGGATCTAAGGCAGAGTCCTTGCAGTAGGGATTTTTTTTTTTTTATAGGAACAAAAAGATGAAGAGAACATTGTGAGAGGAGTTGGAAGATGTAGGAGATTTTGCTGATGATAGACCCTGAATTCTAGACGGTAAAGTGGAGGGCTTTAAAGGTAAGAAAGGAATGACTAAGAGATTGTGTCCCATGGAGATAAGAATATAGGAGACAGAAGGTGACCTTGTGTTTCAGGCTTCTTTCCTTTGAGGATAAAAACAGCAACAGAAAGTACCACAAGAGATCCTGTCAGGTTGAATGTGCCCAGTCCCAGCATGTGGAGCCCTTCACGCTCCCATGGGTGGAGCTGAGAATATCTGGGAAGGTCAGAGTCACCAGACTGTGTGGGTACTCCTGGTTCATATACCTCTTGTTGCCTGAGAATCCTTCCTTACTAGTTGGATTATTTTCTCATTCTCTGTGCTCCTGGACCCTCTGTATACCTCCAGCATAGATCTTGAATTATCATGTAATAATTTTTTTTTGATTTTATCTCACTGTAGCACCATTTCTAAAATCCTCAATGACAATGATTCTTCTTTATTCTCCCTGTTTTAATAGGTCTAGGTTAATCCCTAATACAATCTTAGGACATAGTAGTCTTGAAAGAATGTTAAGGTGAATCACTGCCATAATAAATTACCATTTATTGAGAGTTTATTACATTCTGAGTACAATGTTAAGTGCTTTATAAACATTGTCTTGTAATCTGCACAAAAATCCTACTTTTATCCCCCATTTTACAGCAGGGAAAACCAAAACTCAGTGAATTAAGTAACTTGTTCTGTCTCCAAAAATCCAATGAACAACCAGCCACGGGTGATTCTCATTCCAGACATCATACGTGTAGCTTTTCCATTAGCTCCATTCCTAAGAAAGATACCTGGGTCCATATGTAAATCAAAAATAAGAATTTTAGCACTTCTGAGATTTACAATGAGTTACACAGCTCAGTCCATACTCGGAGATTCTCAAACAAGATCAAGTTTAGTATTTGTCATCCTAAAGACACCTGAACCGACAGGTTTAGATGGAAGCAGGAGCAGTTAGACTGACAGAGTCTGCCAGCTGGTTGCCACACATCTGGCTGGGAAGCAATCTGATAAATCAGCCTAAAGATAAGCCAGATGTTAGCCCAAGTCAGGGAGAGTGACAGGCGCTTAGCACTCAGAAAAAATAAGATACCTATATCAAAATGCTAATACAGAATGCAAAATGTTCATTGTATATATATATTTTTTAAAGTCTGGAATGGAAAGTCAACCCAAAGTAATTTAAAGATTTAATTGAGTACTTGCTAGGTGATATACAAAGTGTACAAAAATATGAAAAAGTTGTAGTCTTTGTCCTCATGAAATTTCAGAGCTTAGTAGAAAAGACAAACATGAAATAACTACATCACAACTTATGAATTGTTTTAATTGATGGGAGCCTCAGTGTGCACACTGGCATGCACTACTACCAAATATTTCATGTAAGCCTCAAAGAAAAAATACAAGTGTACAAGTGGAAAGAGTAGGAAGAATATTACAGGTAAAATGAATAGCATGGAACAAAGGCAACCCGCATGGAACAAAGGCAACGCACATGAAGGGCATGGTGTCCAGGCACTGGTGATTCTTTTGTTGCAACTAGAACACTGGCTGTGAGGATGATGAATAATAAACCTGGAAATACCTTTTCTTTGGCTGGGCCTTGCAAGCTGTGCTGACTGTAAACATCAAAGCAATTTAAATCTTAAACTATATCAAATACATATTTAGCAAACTCCTGATAGGGCTAAACACTGCTTAGAAATGGAGAAAATTCAACCAGGTAGAAACAACACATCTTTAGCTACAATAAGCTTAGGGAGAGTTTAGGGAGAATAAAGTAATAGATATAAAATACGTAGAGAACAAACTGATTACTGCAAAGTGCATAAGTGCTATGTACTGTGTTGTACAACTTCCGAGAAGGGCAATGTCACCGTGATTTAAATTCTTCAAGGAAGGTACCTAGAATCCCTGCTTTGGGTCAAGTAGGGTTTTTGAGCTAGACCCCAAAAGATGAACATGATTTAAATAGCTACACTTTATGATCAATGTTTGTATTATGTCTCTGATTTATGACCGAGACATATCCAATCTCACTTCCCACCATTCTGTGTGATAAACATAACATAAAGATCAACATACCACCACGTTACATACACCAAAGCTTATACGAGCTAAATGACTGTCCCGTCACCACACAGGATGCAGCAGAGATGGGATCTCAGTACAGATAGGGCCAGTTCCCTAGCTAGACATCAGATTCTTGTTAAATGGAAAAACACTCAGAAATAACAGAGAAGGGCAAGGAAAGCACCTCTTTCCTCTAGCAAGAAAGCCTGAGCTTGTATGAATGTGTTGATAGCTGGACATGTGTGAATATTCCTGCTTTATTGAGAGAAGCCCTAGAACTGCATGACTCTGAGAATGCCCTTAGGCGTAACTGGGTGTCAGTCAATGGCCCTGGAATAAAAATACTCCAGGATATGGAATCAGCTTTATCTAGACTCTCAGTACCCTCTTGCACAGGAAAAAATCCAAACTGAATATTGTATTTGCCTAAGGTTACAGGAGGCGGAGGACACTGTTTTTGAAAGCCTCACTCGATGGTCCTAGCAGATTTGAAGACTCTCTGCGTTCTGGCAGCATGTCCCTTGCCACAGTCAGGACTGGCTGAAATCTGTTCACAGCCTGCATTCCTAATGAGCTAACTGCTTCCAGGCTACATTCTAGGAATAATTTTCCAATGAAAATGGGAGAGGAAGCAACTAGTAAGCACCAGGTACATTTTTAGATACTGTGTATTGTCTCTGCTGCAGTTCTGGAAACGATATGCATTTACTTCTCCAGCTGACTGGGTGACAGCTCTTGATCTCTGATTATCTCTGAAAGTGGGAGGAATGTAAACATGTGAGGAAGGCCAGTACACTTTAATAACCCATGGAGACGTACTTGCAACATCCAATTTCATCCTGGGAATAACCTGAAGGGTAGGTGCTTTCATGATATCTATTTGCACAGATGGGAAAAATCAAAGTTTCAAAAGTTGAAATAAACTTGACTTGGTCACTATGGCCAGTAAATGGTGAAACTTAATTGTGACCCCAATGACCTCAGCATTGGCATGTGACCACAAAATGCCCGCCTAATGCATGATAAAAAAGGAAACGTACACTCCATTTGGACTAAGAAACCAAGAAAGCTGAACCCAGTCCAGCATCTTCTGGTGAACTTATGCTGAGAAGGAGAATTCATATCCTTGCCATTAGGAACACATGCATTTCATTTCTGGCGCATAAAAGTAGCCAACAAATCTCTTCCCTATCCTTTGTTCCCATCTGCTCTGTAAGATTCTAAATACAGCTACTAGTATAGGCTATGTTATCTTCTGAAAATATATGTAATTAGAATTAGAATTCACATAGTGAATTAGAATTTTGACAGCATATTGCAGCAAATGCATTTGAAGCATTGATTAGTTAATCTGTTTTAGCTGTGCTTCTGAGGAAGCCTCTTGTTCTGATTCTTCTGGAAGGAAGAAGCTTGTGAAATTACATTGCCATACAGTACTTGGGGGAAAGGATGAGTAGAGAGGGGCATTTGTAGCTTCGTGGAGTTTCTCATCCTTGTGATCACCTCCAGGAGAACTTGAGAATAACAGAATAAGTCATGAGACATCAAGACCTGTGGTCTAATACAGTTTCAGTGACTTGTTGGTTTCATGACTCAGGGCCTTTTATTTGTAAAATTACAATAATCATCTCATAGGGTTGTCATGAGGAATAAATGAGAAAATGTCCCCGCAGTACCTAGTAATGTACCTAGCATATATTCTTTGATTTATTTAAAGTGCACTTCTAATGTTTTGTTTTAGTTTGAACATGATATTTTTATTTATTTATTATTTTTTTAAACATAGACTTTATGTCATTTACTTTGTTATTGTGTTAAGACATTTATACTCTACTTTTAGAAAGATTCACTTATACCTTTGCAAGACAGACCATAGAGGTGATCTTTCCAATCATCCTCCCTCCACCCATCTGCCCCCCTCTCCTCCGCTCCCCCACCACCTCCCCATATTCTTGGGCTAGAATTAGATTGTAGCTTTCATTTGAGAACTATAAATTAGTTTCATAATAGAATATGATATTTTTAAAAGTTTCTGGACAGACACAGGAGTTTGAAAACAAATGTGATGGAATGTTTTCTGTGTACCAGATATTTTACAGAGTGGTAGGTATTCACGAGTGGAGGTGGACTGGGGCCCTGTGTCCACAGTGTTCATGCTCTAGAGAGCCAGATAGAGACACATCATTAATCTGAAATTGATAAGTATTACATGGGAAATGCATGGATGCTGTGAGGTGTACCAGGAGAGTAGGTAGCCTGGTATGCTCATGGATAGAGTGACATCAGCTAAGTCTTTTCTGAAGGAATGACAGGAGGTTGGAGAGGCAGATGGGGGTCCCAGAATGCATGTGTGTGGATGCTTATAGGTACACATGAGTGTGTTCCTGACCCTTACTAATTCAACATAGGGGAGTCCAGACAGGCGCACATTCCTTATTCCCTGCAAGCGTTTAACCCTGATTTCCTTCCTTCTTTCTTAATCATATGAATAGATTTAGCTGTAATGAAACTTTAAATAAAAATGACTTAAATAGAAGAGGGCTCTCTCTCACTCTCTCTCTCTCTCTCTCTCATTTACCCAGATGTCCAGAGGTAGGTTGTCTGTAATGACAAGGACCTGGAATCCTTCCAGTTTGTCTGATACAACTCATGGTGTTTCGTCTCATCCCAAGGTATCTCATCATGAAATATGGCTCCATCCACTACTTTCCCATCCTAGCTAACAAAAAGGAAAAATTGGGAAGAAAAGCATTTTGCCTCTATTTAAAGGCATTTTTCCATTCCTGAGATACTTTATTAAGAAGAATATCCAATATACTCAGTACTACTGTGAAACCAATTTATAATCACTCATACTTACATATGAAAAATTATATATAGGGCAGCACCTGTGGCTCAAAAGGGTAGGGTGTTGGCCCCATATGCCAGAGGTGGCAGGTTCAAATCCAGCCCTGGCCAAAAAAAAAAAATGATACACGACTATAGCCTGGGATGAAGGAGGGAGGAGAAGGGAGAGGGGAAGGGAGGGGGGGTGGGTCAATAGAGGTACAGTTAGTAGGGGGACCACATCTATGGAGCATATTGCAAGTACAAGTTGAATCTATCAAGTGTAGAAGACAAAATGTCTTAACGCTGTAATCGTGTAAATGAGGTGAAGGCTATGTTGATTAGTAGGATGTAAGCACTCCAATTTGTACAAATAATCAACACATTGAATCCCAAACTGGCATAAATGTATTTATGATCTAGGTACAAATGACTTAATTTAAAAAAAGGCATTTTTCAGAACTAACACTTCAACATACAAAGGGAAATAATAGATGCAATATACAGTAGAATCTCAGTAAGTTGACCACCCTAGGAACTGTAATGAACTGATCATTACATAAGGAACTAGGCCTTCTGTACTTACTGGAACATGTAGAGCATGTCAGGTCTGTGAAAATTAGGTCAAATTGAAGAGGTGGTCAGTGTAGAGAGGGGTTGATTATGGAGGTTCTCCTGTATATTTAAGTGCTCCCACTTTTTACATGGGGTACCTGAAGGAGAACTTAAGTAATGTGACTAAGGTCATACAGGTACTAAATATCAGGTTTCACATTCACACCCAAACAATCCAGCTCCAAATCCGACTTTCTTAAGCACTGTTCCACACTGTTGCTCTTCTTCATCTGCTGAGATGGTGACCTTGTGTTAGATTTCAAAAGATGAATAGGAGTCCGGCTGGGGAAACTGGAGAGAAGGACATCTCTAGACAGAAAAAATAACATGCAAAAGAATGAAGGACTCACTGTGCTCACCTATAAATGGAAAAAAGTGTATCTTTTCTCCCTGAGCTGTTCTGAATCAGTGAGACCAAGTGGATAAGCAGACATATCCCAAAGCCTGCACTTTGAAATCACTCAGCCAAACTGTGTTCAGACCAAAAGCCAAAAAGAGTATCTGTGACAGATTATACCGGAGCCTGTGGGAGATGCTAACCTACTATTAGGGGACAGCATAATTGAGGTCGTGCTAATGATGTAAGTGTTGATTTTACTAAAGCATTTGATACGGTCTCCTGTAAAAATTTAATTGGAGCCTTAATTCTAATTGTCTTCTACATGAATTGAAAGGTGGCCTGAGGAGAGCAATATAAGAAAACTCAGCCAGTAATATATTAATTGTAAGAAGGTGCCTAAATAGAGGACTGTAATGATTTTTAATTGTGTTCATTATCCTTAGAAATTATCTGCCTGGGTGACTTAGGACAAATAGTGTTGGTCACTTAAAATCACCAAGCCTGTATTAAGGACATTCCCAGGCAGAGTGTCAGTGTTCACCACCTCTATCTGACATTAGTCCACTTGAACAAATTTAATCATTTTACCCTAGGGTTTAGACCCTTTCCTACCCTGCAGCTGCCCACACAAAATAATTGAGCACAGAATCCTACCAGTTGAGTCTGTCTTAGAGATCATTGAGCTCAGCTCAATTGTTTTGTAGAGGATCTCACCTGAGGTCCAGAAAATGCAACTTCTCAGACGTCACAGGGTGTCATGCGGGTGGGGACAATGGGTTAGTCTTTGGGTCTATGAATTACAGGCAAGCCCAAAGATCCAGGACCAGAAATAAAGACCATTTTATTATAGCCCAGGACTCCATTGACCTTTCAGAAGTGAAGAGCCCAGGGAGCCTCAAGACCAAGAACCATGAGCAGAAAATAATACCCTCATAAAAATGCATTTAAATCATCTCCATCTGTGTCCATGTGGCATTTTAAATATCCCCTTTCGCATGCACTCTAGTGCATGATGGCTGTTTATGCTACCCTAGCTATCTTTCACTCATCCCTCCAGATCCACTGTTCAGCTTTCTTCACCCTCATCTAGTCCTCAGAAAACTGACCTGCATACTGCATACTTTTCCCTTGTCCTCCGATGCTAGATTGGGCCCAGCCAATGGTTGGCACCAGCAGGAGGTGAGAATGGGCAGAGATTGAGGTCACATAAGCATGGTTACCTGAGTCCTGCACTGCAGGCCACACCACTGCCGTACCTCAACTCCCCTCATCAAGGTCCAGGTACAATCTTTCCACTTGTCTATGCATGTGTGGTAAAGACTCTTCAGGGTCATTAGTGTTGGTATGCTACACTATCCTTGGTCAGTTTCCTTAAAACCAGTAAAGAGTCCTTTCCTTAAACCTTCCTTAAATCATATTGTTTAGGGGCACTGTGCTGTTTTTGCCAGAATCTTAGATAAGAAAACTAATACTCTGATATACCTTCCAGAAATGATGTAATATGTCTTTCTAAATAAATTATAAATAACATTTTAAAATGCAGAAGATACCAAAAAAACTAAGAGGAAAAAACTGTGTTAAATTGATAATACTCAAATCACATTTGACTTCTGCAACTACAAAAAGTGCTAAACGTGACTTGTATTCATCTTTTTTTTTTAAATTAAATCATAGCTGTGTACATCAAAGCAATCATGGGGTACAATGTGCTGGTTTTATAAACAATTTGAAATATTTTATCAAACTGGTTTACATAGCCTTCACAGCATTTTCTTAGTTATTGTATTAAGACATTTATATTCTACATTTAGTAAATTTCTCATGTACACTTATAAGATGCACCATAGGTGTGGTCCCACTGATTACCCTCCCTCCACCCATCCTCCCCTGCCCTTTTCCCATATTCTTGGGCTATAATTGGATTATAACTTTCATACAAAAGCTATAAATTGGTTTCATAGTAGGGCTGAGTACATTGGATAGCTTTTCTTCCATTCTTGAGATATTTTTGCTAAGAAGAATATGTTCCAGCTCCATCCATGTAAACATGAAGAAGGTAAAGTCGCCATCTTTTCTTTAAGGCTACATAATATTCCATAGTGTACATATACCACAGTTTATTAATCCACTCATGGGTCAATGGGCACTTGGGCTTCTTCCATAACATAGTAATTATGAATTGGGCTGCAATAAACATTCTGGTACAAATATCTTTGTTATAATGTGACCTTCGGTCTTCTGGATATATATCTAGTAGAGGAATTGTAGGATCAAATGGCAGGTCTATTTTTAGATCCCTAAGTGTTCTCCAAACATCTTTCCAATAGGAATGTTATTAGTTCGCATTCCCACCAGTGGTGTGGAAGTGTTCCCTTTTCTCTACATCCATGCCAACATCTCTGGTTTGGGGATTTTGTGATGTGTAGTTAGATGATATCCCAAAGTAGTTTTGATTTGCATTTCTCTGATGACTAAGGATGATGAGCATTTTTTCATGTGTCTGTAGGCTGTGTACCTGTCTTCTTCAGAGAAATTTCTCTTCAAGTCCCTTGCCCACCCTGAGATG
The DNA here is from genome assembly GCA_963574575.1 of Galagoides demidoff. Classification (NCBI taxonomy): domain Eukaryota; kingdom Metazoa; phylum Chordata; class Mammalia; order Primates; family Galagidae; genus Galagoides; species Galagoides demidoff. The sequence goes on along the minus strand of CAUYQV010067855.1, from coordinate 6,110 downwards.
GGATCACTTGTTCTTTTTTTGCTAATACATTTGAGTTCTCTGTGAATTCTGGTTATTAAACCTTTGCCAGAGACATAACTTGCAAATATCTTCTCCCTTTCTGAGGGCTATCTGCTTGCTTTACTTACTGTGTTCTTGGCTATACAGAAGCTTTTTAGTTTGATCCGGTCCCAGTAGTATGTTTTTGATGTTGCTTCAATTGCCCAGGGATCCTCCTCATAAAACATTTGCCCAGGCTGATTTCTTTAAGTGTTTTCCCTGCACTTTCTTCTAGTATTTTTATAGTTTCATGTCTTAAGTTTAAATCTTTGATCTAGTGAGAGTCTATGTTAGTTAATGGTAAGAGGTGTGGGTTCAGTTTCAGTCTTCTATAGGTCGATGAATTCACCAGCACCATTTGTTAAATAGGGAATCTTTTAACAAATGTGGGTCCAGTTTCAGTCTTCTATAGGCCAGCCAATTCACCCAACACCATTTATTAAATAGGGAATCTTTACCCCACTGAATGTTTTTAATTGGCTTGTCAAAGATCAAATAACGGTAAGTAGCAGGATTTATCTCTTGGTTCTCTATTCTGTTCCATACATCTACCTCTCTGTTTTTATGCCAGTTCCATGCTGTTTTGATCACTATCAATTTATAGTATATTTTGAGGTCTGGTAACATAATTCCTCCTGCTTTTTTTTTTTTTTTTATTTCTGAGTAATGTCTTGGCTACTTGAGTTTTTTTCTGATTCCATATAAAACTAAGTATTATTTTTTCAAGATCTTGAAAGTATGACAGTGGAGCTTTAATAGGGAAATAGGGTTTGCATTAAAATTGTATATTGCTTTGGGTAATATGGACATTTTAACAATGTTGATTCTTCCCAGCCATGAGCATGGTATGTTTTTCCATTTGTTACCATTGTCAGCTATTTCTTTTCTTAGAGTTTCATAGTTCTTATTATAGAGACCTTTCACATCCTTTGTTAGGTAAATTCCCAAATATTTCATCTTCTTTGGCACTACTGTGAATGGAATAGAGTCCTTGACTGTTTTTTCAGCTTGACTATTATTGGTATATATGAAGGCTACCAATTTATGAGTGTTGACTTTGTAGCCTGAAATGCTGCCATATTCCTTGATCACTTCTGTGAGTTTTGCAGTAGAATCCCTAGTGTTTTCCAGATATACAATCATATGGTCTGCAAAGAGTGAAAGATTGATCTCTTCTGACCCTATATGGATACCCTTGATCAACCTTTTCTTCCATTCACTTGCTGGTGTTGTTGACCCTACAGCCCACTGTCTCATGGCTTTGTTTGGCACTGGTCCCAACTGTACCCAAAAAATCCTTTAATATTTTGAAGGTTCCCCAAGACTACCAAGCTAATTATTTGCTTGTTTCTTAGCTCTGCCCCAACTTATGTTTTCTAGGCCTTCAGGGCTGCAGCTACTAGCAGGCTTAATTAAGAATGTGCTCTCTTTGGATCAGAAACCCACCACTGATCCAGGAAGGTGTGGCCAGAACAGAAGGGGGGTCTTGTGTGTCAGAAGGTGGCTGCCTAGAGAGCAAAGGGCGTGGCAGGAAGGTTTCTCTTTTAAACAGAGAACAGGTAGAGTAGGCACAATGATTGACATCTAGCATCCTCTTGGTTGTATCTCATGGAAAGCTGTGTGAAGATTTATTTCTAGTTCAACTTTAATAAGGAGATAAATTCCTTAATTCCCAGGTTCTCAACGAAGCACCTTACCATTATACCAACAATAATGTGACTAGTCTTTGTAAGGTACATTATAATTTACAGGTGCATTACTATTTTCATATAGTCAAATCCATTGCTCTTTTCCTTTATGAGATCCTCCATTGCTTTGTACTTAGAAACAGTCATTGTAACAATAATGATGGTGAGCTGCTCATTGCCAAGTATCCGTTTAATACTTTCCCAAATTTACTTACCGGGTTTTTTATTGTTTCATTTTTCACACTCAACTTATTTAGGATTTATTGTAGAACATTGTCTAAGCTGAGGCTCTAAGTTGAATATTTTTCAAATAACCAATTTTCCTAACACCTATTTTGTTTTAATGAAATGCCTTAAAATAAAATTCCTTCCCCTTATAGAAGAGTCATTTCAGATTTTCAGAAGGCAGCTTATGCATTCTAATCTCTAACAATAATGTGTATCCTTGACATGATCATTTTCATCCAAGTATTTCAACAGTAAGTTGCCAGCAGATACTATTATTAGGTATCAGACTAACCCTGCGGAAAAGTGGCAACTTTATTTAAACCAGGAAACTCATGGATGCAGAACCACAGGGGTGTATCTGTAAGTGGGTGGTCCCTCTAGGCTGAGGGCTCTCTCAGCACTCACTAAAAAGAAAGAGATTACCTTTAAATACACCAGCAGGAGCTGGGCTCACCCTACTGATTTGCCAAGGGAAGATAGTTGGTAACATGTTGTTTTATTTCTAAGGAGGAAAAGTGTGTTTCATTGTCTTACATTGATTAGAAGGGTGAACAATCATAGCCTGGGCAAAAATGGGGTTGGGGGAGCTTATCAGTGGTGCTGAACAGGGAAGAGTTACAAATAGCAGAGGGTTTTTCTGTATCTACTGTTGACCACTCTGAAAATGAGTCCCTGCTAAAATACACTAAGAGCTTTTAAAAACAGGGAACACACAGTGTGGGGATAGCCCTTCTCTTACAGCAGCCATTCCACTCAGGTGGAGACATCTTCAAGCTGGGTTCACATGGTAACATCATATGCTGGACCAGACTGGCTCTCTAACACTGTGGTCCCCAACCCCTGGGCTGAGAACCACTATTGATCCGTGGCCTGTTAGGAACTGGGCCACACTGCAGAAAGTGAGTCAGCAAAGCTTCATCTGTACTCACAGCCGCACCCCATCGTTCATATCACCACCTGAGCTCTGCCTCCTGTCACATGGGAATGGCATTAGATTCTCACGGATGTGCTAAGCCTATTGTGGATGGTGCAGGTGAGGGATCTAGGTTTCAAGCTCTTTGTGAGAATCTAATTTCCTGCCCCCTGTCTGTGGAAGAATTGTGTTCCATGAAACCAGTCCCTGGTGCCTAAAAGATGGGGTACCATTGCTTTAACAGACAATCTGTAGCATAGCGTATTTATGCAAGCTTTAAAATGTGAATGAACAGCCCCACCAACAAGATGTGTTCATAGAAGCACTGACCTTCAGAGGAGGGGATAAAACACAGTGAATGCACAGACACTCACCCATCCTCAAGGACACCACACTCCCCTTTCAGGAGGTAGATATTTGCTATTAGACAACATTTAAAAAGCAGAATGCTCCTGAGCACATCTCATCAGGCATCTCAGAAACAAAAGACCAGCCCAGGTAGTTTGTGTGGGGGAAAGTGTAACAGCAGGACGCTGGCAGCTGCCTGAACAACACTAAAACAGTGGCTAGGGGCAGACAACCAGAAGAAGGGCCACGGGGACTTCCCAAAGTCTAGGGCCAGTGCTTGGACAAAACTGGGATTGCCTTAAAGGACCAGAAATACACAGAGAATCACTTGGCCAGACACGGTGTGCTAAGCACAAACTATAGGCTGCAAGAGTGAAAGAGGCAGAGTCTCCACGATGAGAGTGATAGCTAATTTTGATAGAGGTAGTATTATTACCCCCTTATTACAGATGAAGAAACCAGGGCTTAGCAAAGTTAAGAAACATGCCAATAATACACAGCTAGTAAGGGGTGGAGCCTGAACCCCCATTTCTATTGGGCTATAAGGGCAATGCTCTTGGTCAGATGGCAGGAAAAAAGAATCACGTCCCAGCTAAGAAAGAGGCACCGGGCCACTACCATGTGGGTGCCAGGGAAGGTCACTGTCTTCTCTAGTTCAAGTTAATGAATAAAAGAAGGAAAGGGGTACCATGAATTAAGCCTCTCCTCCATCTTGACTCCCAGGAAGACAATAAAGGAAGGAGGCAGCGAGGTTGGTGGGAGGTGGGGAAGGACTAAGTCAAAGGGGTGCCAGCGTTCCTTCCCACGGCCTCTCCCTGGTTTGGAACTAGAAAGCCATGGATTCTTCAGGGTCGTAGTTTTATCTCTTTCTAATTGCAGAAGTGTTTCATGAGTGCATTTTGCCATAGTTCAAACAATACATCAATATACGTATCAAAATATAAAAGCCCTCTTCACTGTTCTCCCCCAGTACCAAGCATACCCCAGGGGAGCAGCCACTTTCACAGTTTGATGTGTCTCCTTCCATCCTCTTCTGTTCATCTGTAGATAGATAGAGTACAAAGATACCTTGTTTCATTGCACAAACAGGACCATAATGTACATGTTATTCTGCACCTTGTTTTCCTCATTTAGCAATGAGTGTGGGCCTACTGGTCACCATTTTTTATATTTATTTATTTATTTATTTTTATTTTTTGAGACAAGATCTTGCTCTGTTGCCTGCAAGGGCTGTAGTGCAGTGGCATCATCCTAACTTCCTGCAGCCTCATCATCATAGCTCACTGCAGCCTCAGACTCCTCAAGCGATCCTCCTGCCTCAACCTTCCAAGTAGCTGGAACTACAGGTGCACGCCACCACGCTTGGCTAATTTTTGTGGGGGAGGGAGGGTCTTGCTAAGTTGCTAACTCCTGGTCTCAAGCTATCCTCCCACCTAGTTTTTCTACAGTGCTAGGATTATAGATGTGAGCCACTGTGCTCAGCCTCTCACCATTGTTGATGGTGAATAAACTATGATCTATGTAACTACTCCCTTGTAGCAGACATTTAACTTTCCAATTTTTCTCTCTTACAAAAGTAACACATGCATTTTTGTGTGCAAATGTGAATATTTCTTTGGAATAGATGCCTAGGCGTAAAACTGGGAGATGCAACAGTGTGTGCATATTTTTAATTTTCTTGAGTAATCCCCAGTTGCCTCCCCAAAAGGTTACATTAGTTCATACTCTCCCATCATCTTGTGACAGTGCCCATTTCCCTGCATCCTTGCTAATATGTGATTATGTTGGCCATTTTAGTTTTTGCAAGTCAGAGAACAAAAATAAATGGCATTTCACTATTGCTTTAATTTGCATTTCCCTAACAGCTGGCGAAATTAAGTGCTTTCTCACATCTCATAATTTTTGCCCATTGGTTAGCTGAATTTCCCTTTGATTTTTAGATGATCTTTGTATCCTCTGGATAGTGGGCCTTTATCTATGGGCTATGTAGCAGATGTTTTCTTTATCTGTCACTTGCTTTAATATTATCTTAAGATTTTTGGATGAACCCTAGGACAGTTGCTTTTCTCTATTTTCCAAGTTGTTCGAAATTAGGAGTTATTGACCTTACCTCACATAATACTGGCCCAAGAAAGATATCGAAAGTAACCTTGGACACACAACACAGATTGTTCCTAAAACATACATGGGTTAAAATTGGGGCTGGTAATTTCAGATTTGACTTGGAGTAGCTGCTACAGGAATAAACAACCCCTACAATGCAGATAATTAAACCTTTTACTAGACCATGAATCTGATGATTTTACTACTCAAAATGTATGTTTTTTAATGAGGTAAAGACTGATTTTATTAATTTAATCTTTCGTTAATGATGCCTGAATATTTTTAAAATTTAATTATGTTTTGCAAAACAACTTATTAGCACATGTTAGGATGATGCTGAAGTCTAGAAAACCTCCTAATAAATAATTGGAATGTAGCAGTACCTAGAAACTCATTAGTGAATACGAGGGTCCTTGGGTACTCCCTTTTGTTAGAAGACAAAAGGAAATAATTAAGGAATGACTACGGAAATGGATAATGGACCAAATAAATTTAATGGGAAAAAAGATGTCAAGGGACATCTCAATAGGCAAGGGACGTGAAAGACATGAAGTTTATTAATTGCCTGCACCAGTAATCTAAAGCAAAGCCAGGTCTATGTTTGAAGGTTACAAAATGATATGTTTCTTTTTTTTTTTTTTCCTATGGCACTTTTTTTTTTTTTTAATTTTATTGAATGGTAACTATGTACATTAATGCACTTCTGGGGTACAGTGTGGGGTTTTCGCATGCAAACCGAAATACTTCCATCAAACTGATCAACACAGCCTTCATGTCATTTTCTCAGTTAT
>CAUYQV010067852.1:0-69791 GCA_963574575.1 Galagoides demidoff | reverse complement strand
TGGTCCCAGCTACTTGGGAGGCAGAGGCAGGAGACTCGCTTGAGCCCAGGAGTTGGAGGTTGCTATGAGCTGTGATGCCATGGCACTCTACCCAGGGGGATAGCTTGAGGCTCCGTCTCAAAAAAAAAAAAAAAAGAATTTTTCCCACACTTTCTTCTAGGACTTTTATCATTTCCTGTCTTAGATTTAAATATTGTATCCATCGTGAGTCAAGATGTAAGTCCAGTTTCGGTTTTTTTCATGTGGTTATCTAATTCTCCTAGAACCATTTGTTGAAGAGGGATTCTTTTCCCCAGTGTATGCTTTTATATGGTTTATCTAAGATCGGATATGAGGCTGGTTTCATCTCTAGGTTTTCCATTCTGTTATGTGTCTATTTTTGTGTCAATACCATGCTGTTTTTATCACTGTGTTCTTATAGTATAACCCAAAGTCTAGTAAAATTATGTCTCTGGATTTGTTCTTATTGCTAAGGATTGCCTTAGCTAGATGGAGCTTTTTCTGGTTCCATACAAAATGAGGAACTATTTTTTCAAGTTCTTCAAAGTATGATGTTAGTATTTTAATGGGGATTGCATTAAATCTGTAGATTACTTGAAGTAATGTAAACATTTTAACAATGTTGATTCTTCCCAGCCAAGACCTTGGTACTTTCCTCCTTTCATTGATGTCTTCTTCTTTTTCTTTCCTTGGGGTTTTATAATTTCCTCTTTAAAGTTCCTTCACCTCTGTGAGAGATATTCCTATGAGAACAAATCCAGAGGCATAATTTTACCAGACTTCAGGTTATACTATGAGAACACAGTTATAAAAACAGCATGATATTGACACAAAAATAGACACATAACAGAATGGAAAACCTAGAGACGAAACCAGCCTCATTGGTATTTCATTTTCTTTGAAGCTACTGTGGAGGGTATTGTGTCCTTGATTTGTTTTCCAGCTCGATTGCTATTGGCATATATGAAGGCTACTGATTTGTGGACATTGATCCCTCCCTCAATGTTACTGTATTTCTTGACCATTTCCAGGAGCCTTGTGGTTGAGGCGATGGGGTTTTCTAAGTATAAGACCACATAATCAGCAAAGAGGAAGAGTTTGACCCCTTCCTCCCCCCTTTGAATGCTCTAATATCCTTCTCTTGCCTAATTGCATTGGCTAGAACTTCCAACACTCTGTTGAATAGTAGTGGCAATACATCAGACAGCCTGGTCTGATTTTAGTTCTAAGTGAGAATATTTTCAGTTTTACCCCATTCAGTATGATATTAGCTGTGGGTTTGTCATAGATGACTTCTATGAATTTAAGAAATGTCCCACCTATGCCTAATTTCTTAAGTGTTCTTATCAGAAAAGGATGCTGAATTTCGTTAAATGCTTTTTATGCATCTACTGAGAGGATAATTTGGTGTTTGTTTTGCTTTTATATGGTCAATTACACTTATAGGTTTGTGTATGTTAAACCAGTCTTGCATCCCTGGGGTAAAGCCTATTTGAACATTATGTATAATTTCTTTTTACGTGTCATTCTATTTGCTAGGATTTTATTAAATATTTTTGAATCAACATTCCCTAGTGAGATTGGTCTGTAGATTTCCTTTTTAGGTGGGTCCTTTCTTGATTTTGGTATCAGGGTGATGTTTTATTTGTAGAATTTGTTGGGGAGGGTCGTTTCCTTCTCAATGTTTTGGCATAGGTTCTGCAATATAGGTGCAAGCTCTTCTTTGAAGGTTTAATAGAATTCTGGTGTGAAGCCATCTGGTCTAGAGATATGTGGGGGGTGGGTGGAGTTTTCTTATTGTTGCTTCAATTTTGGTGTTTGATATTGGTCTGTTTAAGAGATCTGTTTCTTCTTGATTAAGTTGAGGGAAAGGTTGTGTTTTCAATTTTGTTGATTTCTGATTTAATTTTATTTGTTTTCTTCTATTAGGGCTGTGATGAGATAGCTTTTCTTTTTTCAGTTCCATGAGGTGATTCAATAGGTTGTTTATGGTACATAGCCTTTTTAGTTTGATGTCATGCCATTTACGAAGTTGGGATTTGGTTGCCTGTGCTTTGGGGACATTAATTAAGACATCATTTTCCAGACTAATGTCCTGACACTTTTCCACAAATACTTTCTTTTAGTAATTTCATAGTTTCAGGTCTTATACTTACATCTTTCATCCATTTTGATTTGACTTTTTTATATGGCAGGAGATAAGGGTCTAGTTTCATCCTTCTACATATGGATATTCATTTTTCCCAGCTTCATTTATTGAAGAGACTGTCTTTTCCCCACTGTATGTTCTTGGCAACTTTGTCAAAGATAGATTCACTATAGATGTGTGGATTTATTTCTGAGCTCTCTATTCTGTTTCATTGTCTGTTTTTATGCCAATGTCATGCTGTTTTTCTTGCAACCTTTTTAATATTTGAAGTTAGTTAAAGTGATGCCTCCAGTTTTGTTCCTTTTGCTTGGGGTAGCTTTGGGTATTCTATTTTGTTTTGTTTGTCTTTGTAGTTCCATAGAAATTTTAGGATTATTTTCACTGTTTCTTTTAAGAATGACATTGGAATTTCAATGAGGATTGCATTGAACCTATAGATTGCTTTGGGGAGTATGGACATTTTAACAACATTTATTCTGCCAATCCATGAACATGAAATGTCTTTCCATTTTTGTGTGTTCTCTTCAATTTCATTCATCAATGTTTTATAATTTTCACTAGAGAAATCTTTTATGTCTTTGGTTAAGTTTATTTCTATTTATTTTATTTGTAGCTATTAGAAATGGGATTACTTTCTTGGTTTCTATTTCAAATTGTTCCCTACTGTCATATATAAATGCTACTGATTTTTGTATGTTCTTTGTGTATACTGAATCTGAACTGAATTTGTTTATTAATTCTAATATATTTTTGATGGAGTATTTAGGATTCTCTAGATACAGCATCATATAATGTGCAAACAAGGATAATTTGACTTCTTCCTGTCTAATTTGGATACTCTTTATTTCTTTGTCTTTCATTTCTTTAGCTAGAACTTCTACTGCTATGCTGAATAACAGTGGTGAAAGTGGACATCTTTGTCTTATTCCAAATCTTAGAGGAAAAACTTTCATTTTTCCTCATTCAGTATACTAGTTGTGTGTCTGTCATATATGGCTTTTATCATGTTGAGATTTATTCCTTCTATATCCAGTTTTTTAGAGTTTTTATCACCAAAGGTTGTTGAATCGTATCAAATACTTTTTCAGCATCAATTGCAATGATCATACAGTTTTTGGCTTTTGTTTTATTGATATGATACATCACACTGATTGTATATATTTAAACATCTTTGCATACATAGGATGAGTCCCTCTTGTTCATAATGAATAATCTTTTAAATGTATTTTTGATTTGGTTTGCTGTATTCTGTTGAGTTATGAATCTCATATGACCACCAGAGATACTGGCCTATGATTTATTGGTGTGTGTATGTATGTGTATGCATGTCTATATGTGTCTTTGTCTGGTTTGGTATAGGGGTGATACTGGCCTTATAGATGAATTAGAGAGTATTATCTCCTCTTCAATTTTTTGGAATAATTGAATGGGATTAGTATTCTTCTATGAATGTTTGATAGAATTTAGTAGTGAAACTATCAGGTCCTGGTCTGTTCTTCAATTGGAAACCTTTTATTATTGTTTCTATCTTATTGTTATTGGTCTATTCACATTTTGGACTTTTTCCTAGTTCGGTTTTGGTAATTTGTATGTGTCAAGGAATTTATCAATTTTTTTCTAGGTTTTTCAATTGCAATGTCTCCTTTTTTTCACCCCTGATTTTATTTGGGGGGGGGCAGTATTCTTTTTGTGCAGTTAGTCTGGCTAAAGGTTTGTCAATTTTATTTATTTTTTCACAAAACAAAACTTTTCATTTCTTTGATCTTTCAGTTTTTTTGTTTCAATTTCATTTATTTCTGCTCTGATCTGTGTTATTTCTTTTCTTCTACTACTTTTGGGTTTGGTTTGCCCTTGTTTGTATATTTCCTTGAGATATATCTTTATGTTGCTTTTCTTGACTGTGAGAACTATTACTGCAAATTTTCCCCTTAGTAATGTTCTTTTCTGTATCCTCATAGGTTTTGGTATACTGTACTTTCATTATTTTAAGAAATTTTTAAAATTTTCTTTTTAATTTCTTCAGTTTCCCACCAATCATTGAGGAGCATATTATATTAATACATATGTTTCTATAGTTTCAAATGTTTCTCTTGTTAGTGATTTGCAGTTTGATTCAAAAAGTTGAAATCATATCAAGTATTTTTTTTTTTTTTTGCAGTTTTTGGCTGGGGCTGGGTTTGAACCCACCACCTCCAGGATATGGGGCTGGGGACCTACTCCTTGAGCCATAGGTGCCACACAATTTTTTGAATTTTTTAAGACTTGTTTTGTGGTCTAAAATATGGCCCATACTTGAGAATGATTTGAGAGCAGAGGGGAAGAATATGTATTAGGTTATTAAAAGTATGAAATATTTAATTTTCTTAAGTAATACATTTAATAGTATGTTCACTCAAATTTCTCTTTGATACTTCTTGTTTTATTTTTATTGCGAAAGTAGAGCCTCAGTTTTTCAATTGCATGTTTTGTCTTGTGATTATCTTTCAAAAAATTTTTAGAGCTATTTTAGTGAAACCATAGATAATATAAAATTTCTGTTATGAGTTCCATTATGTAATGAATGCAGCACAGACATTGAAACATTGAAATACAAATGAAGTGTTTGAGAAGGATGTGGCTAAACGAACACACAGTACACTGATAGTTTAAGAAGTTCCATGGTGGTGATTTTAATCTTGAAAATGAGCCACAAGGGCAACCTAAGACCAAGGTAGATAATGGTGAGCTGAAAGTTGTAATGGAAGTAAATCTATCTCAGCCTATATGTGCATTAGCAGCAAGGCTTGATTTGCTATTTAAATAATATTTGATCATTTGAAACGAATTGACAAGGTAAAGAAGCTGGATCAATGGGTTCTGCATGAATTAAATGAGTGTCAGAAGAGAAATCATCTTGAAGCTTGCCTTTCTTTTCTATTATAACATGGAGGTGAACCATCATTTCTACATTGTATTGTTATATGTGATGAGAAATGGATTATTTTTGAAAATTGCAAGGTTTTAGCACACTAGGTGGATAAAGATGAAATGCCTGAACACAGCCCCAAGCTGAATGTGCATCAAAAAAGCTATTGATATCTGTTTGATGTTCTAGCACTGGTATTAGCCACTATAGCTTCATAAAATCTGGTCAACCAATTACAATCTGGTCTACTGCAACCAATTGGATGCTTGTAATTAAGCAGCCAAGATTGGTCAATAGAGACAGGACAATCCTCTTGCAAGACAACACTTGACCACATGCCTTACAAACAATGATGCTCAAACTACAAAAGCTTGACTTGGAACTTCTCTGTCATTTACCGTATTCACCAGATCTTGTACCAACTAACTACATCTTCTAGGCTTTTGATTCCTTATGAGGAAAAATATTCGCTTCTTAAACAATCTGTGTAAAATGCTTTTAAAGATTTCATCAAGACTCCCTCTCTAGGCTTCTTCACTGGTAGCACAAACAATCATTAAGATGGTAAAACCATGTTGACAGTTTAGGTACATATTCTTGATTAGCAGTATTGCTTCTTATTTGAAATATAATAAAGTATACTTTTGATTCAAAATAGGACATTTCATATTTAATGGGATACTATTCTGCAGCTGTTGGATGAAACATTCTGTAACTATTAGATCTATTTGGTCTGCAGTGCTGATTAAATCCAATGTTTCTTTGTTGATTTTCTGTGGGAATAATCTGTCTAGTGTTGAAGGTGGGGTGTTGAGGTCTCCAAATATTAATGTATTTAGGGTCTCTCTCTCTTTAGCTCTGATAATATTTGGTTTACATATCTGGGTGCTCCAGTGTTGGATGCATATATATTTAGAATTGTTATATTCTCTTGCTGAATTGACCTCTTTCTCATTATATATTGACCTTCTTCCTTATTTGTCTTTTTTTTACACTTTTTGTCATGAAATATATTTTATCTGATAAAAGTATAGCTAATACTTTTTCTCTTTTCTGATTTCCATGTCTGTGGATTATGTTTTTCCATCCTTTATTTTTAGTCTATGAGTATCTTTATAGGTGAAGTGGGTTTCTTGTAGACAATATATAGTTGGGTGTTATTTATCTATCCACACACTTTATGTCTTATGATTAAGGCTTTAGTCCACTCACATTCAGTATTGCTATTGCTAGGTAAAGATTTATTACTGCCATATTGTTTTATTTCTGGTTATTTTGTTCTTTCTTCCCCCCCTCCCCGGTCTTCTTTTGGGTAAAGTTGATTTTTTGTGGTATTATACTTCAATTCTTTGCTTTTTATATTTTGTGTATCTGTTGTAGGTTTTTTGATTTGGGCCTACTATGGGCTTGCAAAAAAACATTTTGTAACCTATTATTTTAAACGAATGCAATTTAACTCAGCATACAAAAACAAACAAACAAGTAAATAGAAAGCTAAAAGAAACTCTGTAACTCTACCCAACCCCCTGCTTTTAGGCTTTCTTTTATTTAAATTTATATCTTTTTATGCAACTATCTCTTAAAAAGTTGAAGTAGTTATTATTTTTGATGGACTTGTATTTTACTCTTTGTACTCAACAATTAAGTGGTTTGTACACCATAACTATAGTGTTAGATAATTCTATATTTGTTTACTTATTGTTACCAGTGAATTTTATACCTTCAGATGACTTCTTATAGTTCCTTAATGTCTTTTTCTCTCAGACTGAATAAATTTCTTTACCATTTCTTAGATGGCAGATCCAGCTCTGGTGTTGAGAAACTCTCTCAGGTTTTGCTTGTCTAGGAAAGTCTCTATTTCTCCTTCATTTCTGAAGGAAATTTTTATAGGATATAATATTCTAGGATTAAAGCTTTTTCTCCTTCAGCATTTTAAATATCTTAAACGCTGCTCTCTTCAGCCCCATAAGGTTTCCACTGAGATATCTGCTGCCAGATATATTGTAGCTTCTTTATATTTTTCTTTTTTCTTGCTTCCCTTGGAATCTTTTATCTGTGAGCTTTGGGAGCTTAATTATTAAATGCCTAAAATAGTCTCATTTGGGTTAAACCTCCTTTGTGTTCTATGACCTTCTTGTACCTGAATATTTATATCTTCCTCTAGGTTTGAAATGTTCTCTGTTATAATTTCTTTAAATCAGCGTTCTATCACAATCTCTCTCTATACCTCCTCTTCAAAGCCAATAATTCTTACATTTGCCATTTTGAGACTATTTTTAGATGTTGTAGGTGTGCTTGATTTTTTAATTACTTTTTCTTTTCTGACTGTATATTTTCAAATAGCCTGTCTTCAAGTTCAGTTATTTCTTCTGCTAGGTCTATACTACTATTGAGAGATTCCAGAACATTTTTGTTTGTCAAATTAATTTTTCTGCCCTAGAATTTCTGCTTGATTTTAAAAACTGTTTTGATGTTTTTGTTACATATCTCTGATAAGCTTATGAATTCCTTTCTATGTTGTCTTGATGTTCATTGAGTTTCTACAGAACAGCTATTTTGAAATATCTGTCTTAAAGGTAATATTGCTCCTTCACTCCAGGATTGGTCACTCGTGCCTTATTGAGTTAAGTCATGTTTTCTGCAGTGTTCTTGATGATTGTGCAGGTACGACAATGTCTTGGTAGTGAAGAGTTAGGTATTTATTCTCATCTTTATAGCCTGGGCTTCTTTGAATCTGTTCTTAAAAAAGACTTTCCAGATATTCAAAGAGAATTTTTATGATCTAAGTCTTTAGTCACTATAGCCATATCAGTATTGGACTCCCCAAGCCCAACTCTTACTGACCCCCAGTGGCCCTGGATAAGAATTCCCTGTTATAAGGTAAAGTCTCACTGTCTTCCCTTGCCTTCCCCCAAACAGGAGTCTTACTCTCTATGCTAGTATGCCTGTAGTTGGGTAAGGAGGGACATGAGCACTCCCTTAGGGCCACCACAGTGTGACTACACTAGGTCCTACCTGAAGCCAGCTCAGTGTCACCCAAGGTCTATGGTGACAGCTGCCTGGCAACCTGTGACATTTATTCAAGTCCAGAGGGCTCATTTTTCAGTAGATGGTGAATCCTTCCAAGACTAGGTTCTTCCCTTTAGGACAGTGGGTTCCTTCTGGCCTGGAGTGGGTTTAGAAATCCATCCAGGAACTAAACCTTAAATCAGGGGGTTCAGGAATCTGCTTCATGTTTTATTTTACTGTGGCTGAACTAGTACCTATATCTCAAGACAAAGAAATTCTTCGTATTCTTCCTTTTTCTTTTGCCAAGTTGAAGAAGGCTTTTCCTGAACTGTATGGTCTAGAGTTTGGCTTCAGGTAGGACCTAGTGCATATTCAAATCCCATAAGCAGTAGGTTGATATCTATACTTCTCACTAACTATAAATTGGGAGTTTCCATGCCTCCTCTTCCTTGGGTTTAATTAATTTGTTAAAGTAGCTCACCACAGAACCCAGGAAAACATTCTTGTTATCAACATCCAAACTAAATTTTGTGTGAGAGAGTCCATCCATCTTTGAAGTAGACCAAAACAGAGAATTCTTTGATATTTTGGTGGGTTTTTAAATATTAGTTTTATAATCTATAAAATCAAAAAATAATGTTTAACTATAAGATTTTTTTAAGGTTTAGGGAAATATCATGCAATATAAAAATGCCCAACCATTTCTCTGGAACTTAGTAGGTATTCAACATATTATGTATCAAAGAGAAATAATTTAAAGCCAAACAGACTATATCCTGCCTCCTACTTCATCCTTTTACTCTTTATTATTATTATTTTTCTTCATAGCAATTATTAGTATCTGATTCTGCATTATATGTCTATTTATTTATTTGTTTGTTAGTTGTTGTCTCTCCCCCACTAAAATGTGGAATACACAAATTCAAGGACAATGTAGTGTTGTTTATCTGTGTATCCTCAGGACATAAAAACAGTTTTGGTCACATAGACAGAGTTCAAAAAATTTTTCTTAAATGAATAAAGTCAGGTATGTTGTAGAATCTAGAGTCTCCTTTTTTGCTTTTGAATGGAGTTAACAGTATTACTTTGTCCAAGCTAATCAATCCATTGCTGTGGACCTTAATATCTAATCCTAGCCCTTAAACTTGGCATCCCATCCTTTGCTTCTTCCAAAGGCCTTTTGAATCTGACTAACTCTCTGGTTCTCAGTCCGCTGGTTTTTCTCTATTGGGGCACATTTTCTTAAGTTCTTGTTGTCTAGTATCTGTTTTTGGCTTTGGCCTCTTGACTGACATCCACTCAGTTCTTTCCAAGAAGGGTGGGCTGGGAGTTCATCATTTACCTCCAGTTTAGAAATGGAAGTGTTATCTTCCTAATGTCACATAACAAATCAGGAGCATAACCAGGAAAAGAAGACACATCTCCTCTTTCCTAGTCCAACTTTTTTTTCCGTTCCAACTACCCCCCATACCCCACCAAAGATAAGCATTTTCCCATAGTGCTTTCTTTGTTTGTTTCTAAAATCTACTTAATGGTGTTCAATAAAGCAAACACAACTATTTTGCACAAGTCAACCTTTCCTAATTGATTTTTCTCATTTTTCAACAGATTTGTAATTGTCAATTTACTTGCTGAGTTGAAGGCAGCACCTGGCTTTGTCATTCTAACCCTTGGAGTAATTTAACTGTACCTTGTAAGACAGGTCCCTAAGCTTGTATTATTCTCTCTTGGCATTGTCTTTTCAATCAATCAGGCATGAAAAATTCATGCCCAAGGTAAAGCCCTAGTGAACCACTCAGAGAAAAATGAGATTATCTTTAAACAAAGGGGAGATCTTAGTGTTCTCTGAAATTCATTGGAGGGAGCAGCATTTAGTAAGGAAACTTTTTATCTGCTATTTGAAGTCTATAAGATACTCTCATTTTTTCCATTTAAAATTGATTTATTCCAAACCAGTTTTACAAAACTGAAATAAGCTGAAACTCCATGAATGTAGATACTCATGTTTTAAAATTTATAAAAGCTCAACCTGAGTTTTGAATTAGAGATGAAAATGTGTAAAACATAGTAGGGTAATGGTGTAAATAAAATTAGGATAATGTTATAAAAACTTTTTTAAAAATGCTTATTTGATTTTGTAAATTATAAAATATTTTTAATTTTTATTGAATTGTTCTCTCATTATGGAGTTACTGATTCCATTCTCAGACATACGGAAGTGTATACTTGACTCTAGACTGAACCTGGACCCCAGTCATAAAATTTATTATGTCCCTGATGATCACCTTGTTATTGCCTGTCTTATCAATAGCTCTAAATAGTTGCTGTTAGCTTCCAGGAAACTGTATGAGAGAATTTGACTGGTTTAGTATTACCTTTCCTCCTGCAGGCAAATAACGTTTTAGTACCCCGTCTTACAACACTTAATGGCTTTGTCTCTACCCTAGAATTCAGTACCATAAACCTATGATGTACCCTAGTCAACCCATAATTCATAAGTGCTCTAAAAAAGGAAAGGGTTTCTGAGAAAGTGCTCCACTCTCCCTGTTAGAATTACTGCTGTTTGCTGTCCATCAAGGAATTTTTATGAAAAAAAAAATCTTAATCTCTCTTGAGAGGCAAACTGAAAGTTTTAATATTGCCTTTTAATTTGGGCCATGATTGCAAATAGAGATAATTTTTCTATTTCTCTGTTTACCTCATATTGTCCAGAATGATGAAAAGAAGAGCACTGAATGGATTATTAAATGAGCTCCAGCTTTAGAATCAAAAAACCTAATTTTTGATCCTGGTTCTACCACATGTCAGTATTGTGTGTGCCCTTCTCACATCTAATTTCAGTGAAAGCTTCAGTTTTCTCATTTGTAAAATGGGAACATTAATATCTTTCTTGTAATGTTGTGATTGTAAAGTGAGATTTTGCAGGTACAGTGCATGGGATATAATAAGTACTTAATAAAACCAGAACCATAGAAACATATCTCATAGTGCTCATTTTCTTTAGCTATCTAGGTGAAGATTTAGCTGCTGATAAGTAAAGCATTATCATTTTGATTTTATGGATAAATCAATGGAGGTAAAATAAAACACTAAAGTTTACTAAGTTAGTGAGTGGTAGAGGCAACATTTGACTGAGGGTTCTGCCGCTTGAGACTGACTGTAAGCTTATGGAAACTCTTCCTTTTACAAAGAAGTAAAGGAAAGAAGCTGGCATCACTTTGTAATATATCCATGTCACATCCCATGAACTCAGCCAAACTGCAAAATTCTCAAGGACAAGAATTGATCTTTTCCCCACCATCAAAAGTTGGAGAGCAAAATTTAGAGTAAGAAAATTGATCAAAATTGTGTGTCAGTAGGATCAAATTCGAAGAGTGTTTTAAAAATAAATAAATAATATTTGAGGAAGAATCAGCTTAAAGAAAATAATTATGAAGATAATTAAAATAAAACTAAGTTTAATACAAAATATTGGGATATAAGCTACAATGAGAAGTAAATGACTTCTTTTCTTTCTTCTCTTTCTCTCTCTCTTTTTTTTTTTTACTGATTTTTTGCATAGTTTTGTTACTGAACCATTAAATAGTGAATTATTTGGCTGTTGCTAAATAGCAAAGTACTCTAAAATTTAGTGGCTTTAAGACAGTAAACATTTATTAATGCTCATGAGTCTATGGGCCAACTAGAGGGTTCATCTGTATTGATTGTCTATTCTGGATCAGCCAATCTACTGATCTTGTCTGGGGTTCTCTCATAGTCCTGGCTATATACTGGCTCCAGCTAGGAGACACACTGAAGGATATTTCAAGAGAGAACATAGAATTACACAAGACTTCTTGAAGTCTTGGCTCAAAACTGGTGTAATGTCACTTCCACAAATTTTTGTTGGCCAGAGCTAATCACAAGATCAGCTCAAATTTATTTATTTTTCAAATTTCAGAAAATTTTTAGGGTACAAATGCTTTAATTACAGGAATCGCTTTTGTACAGATTGAGTCAGTCATAAGTGTACCAATTACCTGGAGTGTGCATTTTACTAATTAGGAATGAATTTGCCCCTCTTCTCTTGCCCCCTTTCAACTGCTTACTTTCTATTGAGGTTTACTACCAAGTGTGCACTTGGGTATTTATTGATTAGTTCCAAGTTAATAGTGGGTATGTGTGGTGTTTGTTTTTCCATTCTTGCTATACTTCATTTATATGAATGGTCTCCAGTTTCATCCAGTCTGTCACAAAAGGTATTAGTCTATCACCAGCTTTTTATGGCTGAGTAGTACTCCATAGTATACATATGCCAGATTTTATTACTTGACTGGTGTATTGATAGGCATTTGGGTTGATTCCATACCTTTGCAATTTTGAATTGTGATTAGCCCAAATTTAAAAGGCTCACCATTTCATAGGAGGAGAAACAAAATCATAGTAGAAGGAATATAGATAAATGTGGACAGAAGAATTGTGAATAATTTTTTTATCAAGCTAGCAATATTATTTGTATGCATTTGTGCAAAAATATAGTATCATTAAATCTCTCATCAAGGAAAAGCTGTGCTGATATTAAACAAGGCAACCCAGGGATCAAAATCATTCCTCATATTGCAACACAGTGATAACACAAGTAAATAGAAGTGCAAGCCCAACAGAGACCAGAAATGGGTAGCACTGTGGGACCACAGGAGGCACCCTCAAGGGAGGGATTAAATGAAAAAAAAATTAAGGAGGCATTTTGGCTTACCTAAGTTTGGAAAACTGTGCATTCTTGTTTCAGAATTTCTGAGGTACTGAAAAAAATATGTGGCTTCTTCCCCTATGCCTGATGAATAGCTCACTTAATAAACAGGTAAGTATACCTATTGCTCTACCTATCCTATTAACTCTGTAGCACCTCTGTGCAGGGGAAACACGTACCCACTACATGTGGAGATTCATTTTATTGGTGCATTGTAGGTTGTCCTAGGATTTGGAGCCATTCAGGCTGCTGGTTTTCTATTCATTTTCCTTGATTTTGCCATTACCTTAGAAAGGAAGGAGAGGAGGAAGACACCTTTATTTCTCACAGTTTTACCTTTATCACCTAAACCTTTTCTCTCTGAGGTTCTGGCTGCAGTTGTCTGAAACATATTGTTTAATTTATTGTACATGCTGTCCCCAGCCCTGTGAAAAACTGCCCTGTAGTTACAAAAGAAAGACTTGGCCCTCATCTCAGTCAGTCATCTTTCAAACCAAATGTAGCAATAACTAAGAGGGGAAATACACCATGGTCCAAAGTGATTTGGCTCAGAACTGCAAATTGTCTTTGCGAGCTGTTTTTTTAAAAAAATAATCTCTTACTCATTAAGGCAGATGTTTTCACTCTCCTCTATGCAATATACTCCAACCCGCAAGAGTTCTTAATATATCTTTCTATTTTTGTGTTGATGACATTGGGTTTAGAAATATTTGTTTACTTGTATATTTTTTCCATAAGAACAATGAGCTTCTCAAGAGTTCAGTTTCTGAGTGCACAGACCAGTGTAAATCCTAGAACACTCATTCATTCCAGCCATAGGTGTGCTTTCTAAAACACAGATCTGAATCTTTCTCACCTACAGTTAGTCTCTATGTATTGCTTTTAGTGAAAATTAAACCTTCTTAACATGGCTCATATGTCTTTTTGTCTTTTAATGCCGCCATTCAGTCACGTCTCCTAAACTACCCAGACCCAAAAGTTTTTGTTACAGCCAGAGGAAACAGCTTGCGATTCCACAAACCACTCAGCCTTTCTTCTTGTTCCCTCTGACAGGAATGTCTTCCTTGACTTCCCTCCTGCCTAGCCAATCCTTATTCCTCAAAAAAGATTCAACTTTCCTTCCACTAAAACAACTACAGACTGGAGCTCAGCAAACATGTGTGTGTGTGTGTGTGTGTGTGTGTATAAAATTTAGAACAAAATTCTCTGCAAGAAATGCTGTCAGATTGAGGAAAAGAAAGGCACTTTTTTTCCCCTGCATGTTGGTGGATATTTATGCTGAGGAGGGAGAAGAAAGATCTTATTTTTCTTCTGTCAGATTGCTAATACCCTTGTTTGATATGCTAAACTTTCCATCATGAAAATGTTTTGCTCCATTCCCCATTCCCCCTTTACCTGTTTTGGCTGTCTTCTCTCAAGTTTTCAGTGAGGGAGAAGAAACTTCTAATGTGCAATCTGCAAGCCATTTTCTTATTATCTCTGTCAGACTGCAGTGTCTGTGCAAAGATTTTGACAAGTTCAGGTTAACAAGATACAGGTGCAGCTGATTAACCAATTTTGTTGGTTTCCCATAACTCGTTAACATCAGCTTTTAATAGATAAGAATTCATCTTTCACATAGTGATTATCTATACTCCAAACTTCATGCTTTTGATGTATCTGGCCCAGGATTATATATACACATATATGTGTGTGTGTATATGTATATGTGTGTGTGTGTATATATATATGTATATGTGTGTATATATGTGCACATATTATGGAGGGATATATAATATATATACACACAAATAAGATCACATATACATGAGTAAGTTAAGTCTTTTGCTCATGAAGAAACTACTGGTTGCCACCCAAAGTCCTCAAAGAATGTCAGGTAATCCTGGGCCAGATAAAAGCAAAGACTATATGATGCTCTTAGTAGATGCAGAAAAAGCATTTGATAAAATTCACATCCTTTTCTAATTAGAACACTTAAGAATTTAGGCATAGGTGGCACACTTTCCTAATCTGATCAAAGCCATCTGCAATAAATCTACAGCTAATATTATATTGAATGGAGCAAAACTGAAAGCTTTCCCACTATGGCCTCTACTATTCAACATAGTGCTGGAAGTTCTAGCTAATACAATAAGGCAAGAGAAGGAAATAAAGGGCATCCAAATGGGGGCAGAGGAAGTCAAGTTCTTGCTCTTTGCCAACAATATGATCCTATACTTAGAGAATCCTAAAGACCCCAAGACTCCTGGAAGCAATCAAAAAATACAACAATGTGTAAGGGATTTAAAATCAATGTCCTCAAATCAGTAGCATTTGCATACTCAAATAATAGCTAAGATAAGAAGCTAATCAAAGACACAATTCCCTCCTTTACAGTAGCTTAAAAAAAAAAAGAAAGAAATACCTAGGAATATACATAACAAAAGGGGTGAAGTACCTATACAAAGAAAATTATGAAACCCTAAGGAAAGAAATAATAGAAGATATGTCCAAATGGAAGAATATACCATGCTCATGGCTGGAAGAATCAATATTGTTAAAATGTCTATACTACCCAAGCAATCTACAGATTCAATGCAATCCCCATTAAAATGCTATCATCATACTTCTAAGATTTGGAAAAAAATAATTCTTAGTTTTGTATGGAACCAGAAGAAACCCTATATAGCCAAGGTAATTCTTAGTAAAAAGACATAGTCAGAGGTTTCATCCTACCAGACTTTCAGCTATACTATAAGGCCATAGTGATCAACACAGCATGATATTGGCACAAAAATTGGGACATTGACATTTGGAACTGAATAGAAACCATGAGATGAAACTAACTTTTTACAGCCACCTGATCTTTGATAAACCAAACAAGAATGTACACTGGGGGAAAGGATCCCTATTTAATAAATGGTGCTGTGAGAACTAGATAACCACATGTAAAAGACTGAGACTGGACCCGCACCTCTTACCACTTACAAAAATAGATTCAAGATGAATAAAAGATTTAAATCTAAAGCATGAAACAATAAAAAATCCTCAAAGAAAGTGTGGGGAAAACACTTGAGGATATCAGGCTGGGGAAAGATTTTATGAAGAAGACTTATATGGCAATTACAACAACAATAAAAATAAACAAATTGCGGTTTAATTAAACTGAAAAGCTTCTGTACAGCTAAGGAAACAACAACCAAAGCAAATAGACAACCTTCAGAATGGGAAAAGATATTTGCATATTATGAATCAGAAAAAAGCTTGATAACTAGATCTATAGAGAACTCAAATTAGTCAATTAAAAGAAGATCCAAAAATCCCAAAGATCACTGGGCAAGACGGATGAATAAACCTTCTTTAAAGAAGACAGACAATGGCTAACAGACATAGGGTAAAAAATGCTTTTCATGTAGTATTTGTTTTTCCATTCTTTATGTACTTTACTTAGGACACTTGTCTCCAACTTCATCCAAACTATTGCAAAAGGCATTAATTCATCCTTTTTATGGCTAAATGGTATTATGTGGTATACATACACCACATTTTGTTAACCCATTCATGGACTGATGGGCACCTATGTTGATTGCATATCTATGTAATTGTAAATTGTGCTGCAATAAACATTGGAGTGAAGGTGTCTTTTTGATAAAATGACTTCTTTTCTTTTGGGTAAATACCCAGTAGTGGGATTGCTGGATCTAATGATAGGTCTATTTTTAGTTCTTTGAGGAATCTTCATACAATTTCTATTCTTCATACTTCTTCTATTCCATAGAGGTTGTACTAATTTGAAACCGTATAAACAGTGTAAAAGTGTTCTTTTCTCTCTGCATACACACTAGCATCTATTGTTTTTGGACTTTTTAATAAAAGCTATTGTAATGGGGGTAAGGTAATATCTCACTGTGGTTTTAATTTGCATTTCCCTTACTACTAGAGACATTGAGCATTTTTTAATATTATACTCACGTTTTGATCTTTTGATCTATCTCTATAGAAATGTAGCAATATAAACTACATTGTTTTAATTACTATAACTTTATAGTAAAGGGTATTATATGATAAGGCCGGTATTGCATATTTTGGCCTTCTGCATTCCTAAATAAGTGTTAAAATAGGTTTATCAACTTTTTCATACACGTGAACTAAGACATGCATGCACACCTGCTGGGATTTTAGTGAATTATGTTGATTCCAATAAGGTGTTATCAATCTATAACTATGATAGATATTTCCCATTTATTTTACCATCTTTGATTTCTCTTATTAATGTTTTATCATTTTGTGTTTACAGGTCTTGCGCTTTTGGTTACATTTTTTAAAATGTATTTGTTATTTGATGTGTGTGTGTATATATATATATGTGTGTATATATATTTTTATATATGTATTATATACAGTATTTCATATTAATATAAAGGTAAGACCAGTTAATTACATTGTTTTTGTCAGGTAAAGTCCAACTTGTAATTAAGCCCTTCACCCAGGGGTTCTTGTGAGTACTCTTACTTTGTTCCCTTTAGGTGAGAGCTTATTAGTCCCCCTCATGCCTTCCTTCTCTTCTCACACCTGCCCCATTCCTCCCTCTTGAATTTAATTGTGTTTTTCTCTCCTGTAGGTGTATAGTTGTTTATCTTTTGGTTTTATATTAGTATTGAGTACACTGGATACTTGCTTTTCCATTCTTGTGATACTTTACTAAGAAAGTTCATTAGCTCTGTTCACATTAATACAAGAGATACACAGTCTCCATCTTTTTATGACTGAATAGTATTCGAAAGTATACATAATATAGCACAGTTTATTAATCCATTTGTGTGTTGATGGGCACGTGGGTTGATTCCACATCTTGGTGATTGTGAATTGAGCTGCAATGAACATTCAGGCTACATGTGGCTAACCAATTCTCTCAGCACCATTTATTAAATAGGGATTCTTTTCCCCCAACGTATGCTTTTGATTATCAAAGGTCAGATGGTGATACACACTAGTTTCATCTCTAAGTTCTCTATTTTATTCCATAGATGTATATCTCTATTTTTTTCCCAGTACCATGCTGCTTTAATAACTGTAGATTTGTAGTATAAACTGAAGTCTTGTAATGCCTCCAGATTTGTTTTTATTTCTTACACTTGCTTTGGCTATTCATTTTTCCCCCTAGATCCATATGAAATGAAGTACTATGTGAACTATGTGATATTTTTGATACTTTCATAATGGTACAACTTTTAAATTTTATCTTCTAATTGTCTATTGGTAGTGTATATATATACAACTAAATTTTTAATATTAACTTTGTATCAGTGAGTTCATTTTTGAATTTCATGTAAATTTTGACTATTACAGGTGTGCATATTTGGGGGCACATGTAATGTTTTGATTCATGTATACAATATACAACATTCAAATCAGAGTAATAGAGGTATTTACTACCTAAAGAATTTATCTTTTCTTTATTTTAGAAACATTGTTATTCTTTTCTTCTAGCTATTTTAAAACATGATAAATATTGTTAAATACATTATAATTTTCATACTGTATTATCAAATGCTGGAACTTGTTTCTTCTATCTAACTGTATTTTTGTATCCATCAATTAAATTATCTTCATCATTCTTACTTCACTTTATAGCCTCTGGCAACCACCAATCTACTCTCTAATTCTATTAGATACTTTTATAGCTCTCACATAAGAGTGAGAACATGCAAGAATTGTTTTTCTTTCCTTGGCTTATTTCACTTAACATAATGTTCTCCAGTTCCATCCATGTTGTTGCAAATGGCAAGATTTCATTCTTTTTGTGGCTGTATAATATTTCATTGTGTATATGTATCACATTTTCTTTATCCATTCATCTGTTATGGGGCACTTACATTGATTCCAAATCTTGGCTATTTGTAAATAGTGCTGCAGTAAACATGGGAGTACAGATATCTTTTTGATATACAGAACTCTTCTTCAGACATACACTCAGCCAGTGGGATTGCTGAGTCATAGGGTAGTTCTATTTTCAGTTTTTTTGAGGAACATCCAGACTTTTCTCCATAGCAGTTGGACTAATTTACATTCCCAAGAACAGTATGTGAGGGTCCCCTTTCTCTTTCTCTACATCCTTGCCAGCATTCATTATTGTGTGTCTTTTTGAGAAAAGCCTTTTTAACTGGGGTGAGATGATAACTCATTGTAGTTTTGATTTCCATTTCTCTGATGACAAATGATGGTGAACATTTCATATATCTGAAATGTCTGGTTGGATCCTTTGCCCAATTTTAATTGATTATTTGATTTCTTCCTATTGAGTTGGTGGAATTCCTTATATGTTCTCTTAGTCCTTTACTGAATGGAGAGATTGCAAATATTTTCTCCCATTATGTGGGTTGGCTTTTCCCTTTATTATTTATTTGGCCATGCACAAGCCTTTTTAGATCCCATTTGTCCAATTGGGTTTTGGTTGCCTGTGCTTTGGGGGTATTATTCAAGAAGTCCTTGTGCAGACAAATGTTCTGAAGCATTTCCCTAATGTTTTCATTTAGTAGTTTAGTAGTTTTGTAGTTTCTACTCATAGGTCTTTAATCTATTTTGATTTGATTTCTGTATATGGCAAGTGATAAGGGTCTAATTTCAGTATTCTGTACGCAGACTATATTTAGAATAGTCCATGCAACTTGAAACTAGCTTAGACAACATTAAATGGGAAATTTACTCATTATTAGTCACATGTATTGGATTTATGAGATAGTAGAGAATCAAGCTCATTATCTGGGACTTCACACAGGCTTTTCACCATATGCTTACCCATATTGGGCTGCTCTTTGGCATACACCTGGAATGAAACTTGTATTCCTCCAAAAACAACATGAATCCCTAGTCAGGATGGGTAGTTCTCTAGTCCTCATGCATGGCTGCCTTGAGGACTGTACTCTCTCTGAGCCTGCTAGGGTACCACAGGTCAGTATTTGCAGAGATCTGATCTAGAGTAACATATTACTGAAAAAAGAACCTTGTATTAAAAATGTAAATCTAAAGAAGAAAGAAAAGTGAATAAAGAAAGGAAGAAATTGTAATGTATCAAAACATCTGGTCTTATTAAAGAGAAGAGAAAAGGCTCAATAAATACTGAGCAATTGTTTTGAGATGGATACAATATACAAGGTGATTTATTTTTATATTCTCCCACACTATATTCTAGGGATTTTATTACTTCATGTCTTAAATTTAGATCATTTTTCCATTGTGCTTTAATTTTTCTAAGTGGTGAGAGGTGTGGTTCCAGTTTCATTCTCTTACATATGGCTAAAAATTTCTCTCAGCATTATTTATTAAATAGGGATTCTTTTCCCCAGTGAATGCTTTTGCTTGCTTTGTCAAAGATTTGATGGCTATATGAGACTGATTTCATCTCTGGATTTTCTATTCTTTTCCAGAAATTTATGTTTCTATGTTTATGTCAACATCATGCCATTTTGATCACTAGACTTGTAGGGTAGCTTGATGTCTGGCAAGGTGATACCTCCCAATTTATTCTTGTTTCTTAGAATTGTGTTGGCTAATTGAGGTTTTTTTTTTTTTCTGGTTCCATATAAAACTTAGAATTACTTTTTTCAAGATCTTCAAAGTAAGCCTTTGGTATTTTAATGGAGATTTCATTAAATCTGTAGATTGCTTTGGGGAAGAATAGACATTTTAACAATATTTATTCTTCCAAGCTATGTGCATGATATGTACTTCATTAGTTAATATCCTCTGCTGTTTCTTTTCTCAGTGATTTGGAATTCTCTCTTTAGAGAGCTTTGATATTCTTTGTTAGATATATTATGAGGTATTTCATTTTGTTTGATGCCACTGTGGAGGTTACTGTATCTTGATTTGAATCTCAGCTTGACTGTTATAGGATATGTGAAGGCTACTTCTTTGTATACACTGATTTTTTAACCTGAACCATTGCTATATGTCTTGATCACTTTGAGGAATCTTGTGGTTGAGTTCCTGGGGAGTTTCTAAGAATAAGATTATATCATCTGTGAAAAGTGATAATTTGACCTCCTCTACTCCCATTTGGATCTTTTTAATATCTTTCTCTTATCTTATTTCATTGGCTAAAACTTTTAGCACTATATTGAAAAGTAGTGATGATGGTGGGAATCCTTATCTGGTTCCAGTTCTAAGCAGGAATGCTTTCAGTTTTTCTCCATTAAATATGATAGTGGCTGTGATTTGTTATAGATGGCTCCTATCAGTTTCAGAAATGTCCTATCTATGCCTATATTCTTGAGTGTTGTTATGCTTATTACTAAATAATACTTGTATCACAGAGGAGATAAAGAAATCACTAGATTTCTTAAACAAAAGACAAGCCACAAACTTTAAAAACCTCTGGGAGTTCTAAGTGGGAAATTTATTGCATTACATGCCCACATCCAGAAATCAGAAAAAGCACAAGTCAACAATCTAATGACCTATCTCAAGGAGCTGGAAAAGGAAGAGAAATACAATCCCAGACACAGCAGAAGAAAAGAAATAACCAAAATCAGATCAGAAATAAATGAAATTGAGAACAAAAGAATCATTCAGAAATAGAAAAGCAAGATCTCTGATAAGCTCAATCAGAAATGAAAAAGGGGAAATAACAGCTGATACCACAGAGATACAAGAGATCTTTACTGAACTATAGAAATTTCTATGTTCAGAAATTTGAAAACAGAAAGAAATTGACAAATTTCTGGAATCACACTACCTTCCTACACTCAACCAAGAACAAATAGAACTCTTTTTTTTTCCTTTTTTTAGACAGAGTCTCACTGTGTTGCTCTTGGTAGAGTTCCCTGGCGTCACAGCTCATAGCAACCTCAAAGTCTTAGGCTCAAGCTGAAGTCTCTTGCCTCAGCCTCTAGAATAGCTGGGGCTACAGGCAACTGCCACAATGCCTAGCTATGTTTAGAGACTGGTTCTCACTCTAGCTCAGGCTGATATCTAACTCCTGAGCTCAGGAGATCCACCCACATCAGCCTCGCAGAGTGCTAGGATTACAGGTGTGAGCCACTGCACCTGGCCCACAAATAGAATTCTTAAACAGATAAATTTCAAGCTCCAAAATCAAAATGATTAAAAAACAAAAAACAAAAAACTTCCAACAAAAATGTTCTGGGCCAGACAGTTTCACAGCAGAATTCCACCAAACTTTCACAGAAGAGCTGGTATCCATATTGCAAACTGTATTTCAAAACATTGAGAAGGAATCTTCCTAAAACCCCTTTTATCTCCTAAATACCAAAATTATAAACATACACAACAAAAAAAGGAAACTACAGACCAATCTCATTAATGAATATTGATGCAAATACTCAATAAAATTATAGCTGAAGATTTCCACTACACATTTTTTTTTTTAAACATCCACCATGATCAAGTAGGCTTTATCCCAGGGATACAAGGCTGTTTCAAGATACATAAATGTATCAGTACAACTCACTGTATAAACAAAAGTAAAAACAAGGACCATATGATTCTCTCAGTTGATGCAGAGAAAGCTTCTGACAAAATATACTCTCACAGATTCTTATAATGAATGGTTTTGCTACAATACTGTTGTCATCCCAATTGAGGGTTTAAACAATAAATATAAAAAATAATTAATTATCTTTCCTAAGATCCCAGACTGATGGGAACTGGGTTCCAATTCTGGGTATATCCAGCTAGAAAGTCCATGATCTTACTCTCTTAAATCAACAAACTTGGCTAAAATTCTACTTATTGTAATATATACTTATATGATTATAATTACTTAATCTCAATATTACTTACCTTATGTGCAAATAAGAGGTAACAAAGTGTTTCTGTCTTAAAAAAATCATCAAAACAAATGAGATAATACATTGTATACCCAAATCTCTGGGCAGGGCCCAAGCATCTGTAGTATTTAAAAGCTATACAAGTGGTTTTTATCTATAACCAGGTTATTCTAATATATAAAATGTTGACATAATGCTTAAGTCAAATTTTGGTACTTAGTAAATGCTCAGAAATTGTTAGTTATTATAATAGTTGTTATAATTATGTGTGTTATTTCTTGTGATTTATTTTTAGTAGATAACTAATAATTAAGTATAAAATATAGAAAGCAAAGATTTCTTGCACTGCCTACTTCTAAAAAGTTTTGATTCTCACTAACACATGCTGCCTCGCTAACTGGGCAGGAGACATAAAAATTCAAAGGTACAGAATGAAAAAAGATTTTTTTTTTCATTAAATGTCATGAAGAAAGTATAATCTTTATGGTTAGAACATCTAAGATTTGAGTCCCATCTCTATAAGGATTTGAGCAGGGGAAGGCAAGCTACTTAACTTTTATTAGCATCAATTTCCTCATACCTAAAGCTGGGCCAAAATAAACAATTTTTCTTTATGGATGGAGTAATAAAAAAAATAGCATATTTAAAATACCTGGAAAATTTTCAAGGCACGTAGAAGATGTTAATGATCAACAAATGTTTTACATTATTCCTCATTTGTTTGTTCCAGCTTCACATATGAATGTCATTTCTGCCCTAGCCTTTTCCCTGTTTTTATGAATAATCTAAATCCTGAAAGTGCAGTTTGACTTCCTTGTTCACAGGAAATGGATCTGATACCTGGAATCAGAACAAAAAAAGGGGATTAGACCCTGTGAGTTTCAAAGGCCATTTGTCCCCTTCATATTGATTTTCTAAATCAAGCAGTAGCCAAGGCCCTGGGAGAACTAATTGAACTGACAAAAGGCAAGTCTCAGTTATTAATAATGGAAGAACTTTGATCATTCTTGATGACTTCATTTAATGACAAAAGGGAGATCTGAAACTGAAATGCCTGAAGATGATGGCTGGATGGATCTCTGAAGAGAAAGGAAGACAAGTTATTCCTAAAAGCTTATTTCATGGAACAAAGCATTTTGTGATAGTCTCAAATACAAGGCCAGAGAAAATGGTTTTGATTCTCTTTTTAACAAAATAAAATTTTAAAGGCTTAAACAATTTCCATTATACAGCTGAACTCTGTAAGTTGATCAGCAAGGGAATATAACAAACTGGTCAACATACAGAGGTGGTCAACATAAGGAAGTAGGTCTACTGTACTGAAATGCACATGTGGTATATGTTTGGCCTATGAAAATTAGGTTAACATAAGAAGGTTGTCAGTGTAGGGAGGTGGTTAACTGTGGAGGTTCTTGTTTGGAATTATGGAATTTTAGAACCTTAGCAAGCAACTCAAAGGTAAAAATTATATACATCTTATCTGTTTATTTCCAGGATTCAAATATTAATTCCATTATCTATTCATTATATGACTTTGAGCAAGTTAGGTAACCTGTCTGAGTTTTAGTTTCCATGTATGTAAAATAGAGGAATTAATATTTATTATAATTATAGGGCAATATTTTAGAGTTTTTTTAAATTAAAGTATGAAAACCTTAACCCTTGATGTTATATAATACCTCACACAGTAAATAATTGCTGCATGAAATAATACATGAATTTTGATGGTTCCCTCTTTTTCATGGCCTCTAAATAAAAAGGCTAGCCTATAGTAACCTGTTGAAATCTTTCCCTTTTTTCTGACTATTCTGGCTGCCTTAAATTCTAGCCTTATCATCTCTCCTATGGACTATTTTAGTAGTCTCAATTGTCTTTTAATCCCAGTTCTCTTCTCTTTCACAATCTCTCTTCCTTTTCTATGATAAAATTGTTCACTAAAACAAACATCTGATCTCTATTAACTATACTATCCTCAAGGAAAAGCATTAGACATCCAGATCACTATCCTTCCCCATTTTAAAGAAAAGATCAGAGAGGGGAAGGGATTTATCCACAAACCTATGCTTCTATAAATTATTCCTAAATTTAAGGGTGAGCCCAGTACTCCTGGCCTCTAGCAGCGGATAACAAAGAAGATGCAAAAGAGGACATACATGCTCCAGTTCTAGTCAGATGGATTCCAAGTAGTTGGGGAATTTTTTTTAAATTGCAATTCTATACTCATTTACTTTTATTTTATTTTATTAAACTTTAATAATCTTTAAGTCTTTAATTTTAATTGAAGTCTTTAATTTTATTGAACTTTAAAGGCACTACTGATGATATCATTTATTTCCATGCAAATTATAGGTCAGCCCAGAGAGGGTGAGCACAATTAATAATGATAACTAAAACTTATATAGCCTTTAATATGTATTAACTATGATTTCACACATTGTATGTCTATTGACTAATTTAATTCTCATCAGAACCTTAGGAGGTGAGTACTGTTATAATTTCCACTTTTCAAATAAGAATAGCAAAACACCAAGGTGTTTAGTGTTTGGCAAGGTTACAGAACTTGAAAGTAGTAGAGCTGGGATTAAAACCCAGGCTTCCAGCTTCCAGAGTCAGTGCTCTTAACTGCTATGCTTAGCTGGCACAAACATATTACATTTCTGTGGGCACTATTTATCCTTGTGATAATAATAGTTGGCCATTAGTCCATATGGCTTTTTTTAATCCTGCTTATTTCTCCTATTTTTTCACTGGCAGGAATTTGGAAGCATAGTATAGCATAGCGTCCTAATGAACTCCTTTCTTTTTTTAGAGGGTTATCTTCAACATTGTTAACTTCAGTAAAACCAAGAGTCTTTATAGAGATGGGATGGCCCCTATGGTGAAATCTACAAGCAGACCAAAATGGTAAGTAATCCACAGAATGGGATTTTTTTAGTTTGTTTTAAGTTAATTTGAGAGTACAAAAAATTAGGTTATACTGTTTGTATTTGTTATGTAGAGTCCCACTTACAATTGTGTCCTGCCCTCAAGAGGTGTGCCACATACCCTAACATTGTGCCCATTAAGTGGGAGCATGCCCTCCTTCTCTTTGTTCCCCCAACCCCCACTTTGAATCTATTTGAATTTTTCTTTTGTGTGGGCATGTATTAGGTTGTCTACTGGCTGAATGGGATCCTTTTACAGTTATGAAATTTGAACAGAGCTCAAGCTTACCTGTTAATACAGCTGGGTCTCAGCCTCACTGCTGCTGGCAAGAATGAAAATGAGTGTTGGATAGCTATTTTCTGGGTGTTGGCTACTATTCTTTGAGAATGTTGGGGGTATGGTTCTGTGTTTGTGATGACTAGCATTCTGCTATGAGGGAAGGTACAATTTGTTATTTTGTGAATTTTGCTATCCTGTTTACCTTTTATCATGGTATCTTTGAAAGCCTACCTTTGGTTGTTTCTTTTTTCTAGCATAAGCATAGATGATGTATAATAACTTGGGAAGGCAACCAGGTACTAGTTGTTTCATAGATTTCTCTTGATTTGCATGGCTTTTGCAGTGCTTTTGTGGATGTTAAAGTTCTATTTTCCTATTGCTATAAAGAGGGGGAGGAGAGTTGGGTAGGATTGGTTAATACATAGTAATAATGATGAGAATGGTAATAATAATAATGTTCAAAATAGTAATAATCATTACCCCACTTACTGAGAGCCCTTCTGTGTCAGATGCTTTACATTTGCTGTTACCAGTTCCACATTTTTGCAAAGGAGGTTTTAAATATCCCTATATTACAGATGAAAAAACTGAGGCAAGGAAAAGTTAAGTATTTTATCAAGACCATTAATAGTAAGGGGAGGAGCCTATGTCTTTTATACATATTATTTCACACTGCCTTTCTGGTCAGTTCATTCATTCCGCCATTCATTCACATATTTATTCAACATTGATAGAAGGCAACAACATGACAATTTTACAAGACAAAACCCAAAATATTCTTCATCTATCACACAGTAGTGTTAAGTGAATGCTTATTGATTTGAACTGAATTTGTTATGAAAATTTACATGTAAAGTGCCTGGTACTTGCTATGTGCTCAATAAATGGCATCTATTATTAATAGCATTATGTAAAACACTAAACAAATGCAAGGAATTGTTAATATTATTCTAGCTTTGATCTCTGTTCAAATTTTAATGACTAGTGAGAAGATAGTCTCCAAATGTCTATATTTATAGAAAACTAGCAATTCATAAATATTGAATTATACTTTTATCTACAAATGATACTTGAAAATTTTCTATAAATGTTAGGCTAAGAAGCTCAGGTTTATAAAAGTGTAGGTACCTGATGATGATAATTAAAACTATTTATTAAAAGGCAAGAATATCTCTGTGGGTATATATATTTTTTGCTTTACTATATCAAAACAACTAAATAGCTGCTCCTTCTCTCAATCTCTTTTTGATGACAGCATCTGGGCAAGGGCTGGCCTTTGCTTTGAGTCTCTGGATCCAGTCCATGTACATAATAATATAACTCGTATCTCTATTAATAGACATATGTGTGAGTACTTTAAACCTTGCAAGTAAAAGTACATCACTGTTGACATGAGGACCCTCAAAGTGACATTTGTACCTCTTTTCCACATTAAGTATTGAGATGTTCATACAGAAACAATAATTACTATCTTCTTTCCCAATTATTCAGTTCTGAAAGCTTCTTTTTTGTGTGTGTGCTTTTGAAAATCCTTAATCTAAATAATTTCATTTTGTTGTATTTTTTTCTATGAGTTCTATCTGTCAAAGCTGCTGACAAGATTTTGATATATTAATGAGTCCTCACATTTGGATTATAATGCTTTAGATTAAGGTAGTGCTCTTATCCAATGTTGGCAGATGCTTAGCAGTAGCCATTATCTAGTCTTTGAGGTTTTTAATGGTTTAAAAGGGCCTGAGGTTTCAGAACTGAGTCTGCTGTAGTTTATCAAGCCCTTAGGTATAAGGTATTATAACAAATTAGATTGTTTATATTTATTTATTTTTATTAAGTCATGTACACATAGATCATGAATACATTTTTGCATATATGGGGTACAATGTGTTTTTTTTTTAATACAACCTGATGTGCTTAAATCAAACCAATCAACACAGCTATATTTAATACATCTAATTTCACAAAGGTTGGAGACACAGCAACTCACATTGCTTCCTAGTCCATTTTCCTCAAACCAGATATTTGTATATTTGTTTGCTTCATAGGACTTTATTGAGTTCTTTAATGTGCTATGTACTGTTCTAGATATTGGGATACATAATGAATATGCTGTAAAAGATCTATTCTGAAAGGGACTTTACTTTTAGAATTTTTTATTAAGTAATCTCTAGAAATCATGACTGTTATTCTCCTTGCCAATGCTTTATTTTTTTATTAAGTCATTTGTACATAGATCATAAATATATTTATGCCATTATGGAATTCAATGTGTTGATTATTTGTTCAAATTGGAATGCTTACATCCTACTAATCAACATAGCCTTCACCTCACTTAGCCAATTACAGCGTTAAGACATTTGTGTTCTACACCTGATAGATCTAACATGTACTTGCAATATGCTCCATAAATGTGGTCCCCCTACTAACCCTCCTTCTATCGACCCACCCCCTCTTGCCCGGTGGGTTCTCTTCCCTCCTTCATCCTAGGCTATAGTTGTGTTTCATTTTTCATATGCAAGTGTGAGTGATTATAAATTGGTTTCACAGTAGTACTGAGTACATTGGATATTTTTTTTTCCATTCTTGAGATGCTTTACTAAGAATATTTTCCAGCTCCATCCATGTAAATATAAAAGAGGTAAAGCCTTCATTTTTTAATGCTGCAAAGTATTCCATGGTATACATTGCCACTGCTTTATTCTGAGCATCTTTCTTCTTCCTTAACGCTCTCTGCCTAGGACTCTCTTCCATTGCTTGAGTCAAACACCTGTTCCAGCATCTACCCTTAGTAGTGATTTATCCAAAATGTTCCAGTTTTAGACAGAGAAATGTCTGTGACTATTTGGCTCTCAAAATGTTATATTTTACTGGCTCTATGAAGTCTATCACAGTGTGGGATTCTAGGAAATAGCCTAACTTAAGCCAGACAAACACCTTATAGATCCCACTATTATAATATCATATCCAGTGTATTTCTAATTGCAGATTTCCCAATACCAAGACAACCACAATAATAAAAGAAGTTTCTAGTACTTTTCTTATCTAGGACATCACCTCCTTTTATATTCAAAATAGGTCACAGAAAAACTCTTACTTCAGGCTAAACACTAAAAATCTTAAATTGCCTGGGTTATAGATACATAACGAATTGGGAAAAACAACCTTTCTTCACATTTTCAATACAAAACAAACATCTTCTCTCATAGGGAGCTGGAACTGATTGCAAGGGCTTCAGGTCTTAGCATAGGCTTGGAAATCAATAAGTTGTAGAAAGTAAATAAAGAAAAGACATAATTGGAAAGCTACTATGCAAATATATGGCCACTCATGATTATTCTGCCTTGGAGAGATAAAGTCAGAATACCTAGCAGCAAATGGAGACACTGGAAGAACCTTTTAGCTTGTTTTAGCTCACTCTAATTTTGATTACATATTATACCTATTAAGGATGTGGTTAGGGTTCTGTAGCATCAGGTTCCTGATGTTCACAACTCAGTATTTCTTAATAATGTCCAAGGCTGAGTTTGCTATGTGCTAGGTACTGCTGGGAACTGGCCTTGCAAGACAGCTGACACCTGTATCCTCACTTATGCAGAAACTGAGGTTAGGAGTATTTACACAGTGAGTAAGTGGTGGCACCAGCCAGAATCCTTATAACTCCAAGTTCACTGTCCTTCCATATTCCATGCACGGGGATGATGAGACAAAGGGAGACAAAGAAACAAGGAGTGGCATTATATTTATGGCCTTTGGAAGATCTGAAATACCTTTGTTTCAGTGACTTTTCTATGGTAGTAGATTGAGGTTGAGATAAGTCTTACAGATGGCTTCCTTTTAACACATGTTTATTGAATATCTACTCTGTACTAGATCCTTGGGTGATAAATACAAATTTTATTGGATTTCTCTATTTAAAAAAATTATATTATAGAGGTTTAAATATATCCAGAAGACAAAAAAAATCACACTACAACAAAGATATTTGTACCAGAATGTTTATTGCAGCCCAATTCATGAATGCTAGGTCATGGAAGGTGCCCATCAATCCACAAATGGATCAATAAATTGTGGTATATGTATACCACGGAATACTATGCAGCCCTAAAGAAGGATGGATATTTTACCTCCTTTATGTTTACATGGATGGAGCTAGAAAATAGTCTTCTTAGCAAAGTATCTCAAGAATGGAAGAAAAAGTATCCAATATACTCAGCCTTACTATGAAACTAACTTACAGCTTTCATAGGAAAGCTATAACCCAATTATAGCCCAAGAATATGGAGAAAGGGGAGAGGGAGGATGGGTGGAGGGAGGGTGTTTTGTGGGATCACACCTATGGTTCATCTTATAAGGGTACATGTGAATCTTTCTAAATGTAGAATATAAATGTCTTAACACAATAACTAAGAAGATGACATGAAGGTTATGTTAACCAGTTTGATGAAAATTTTTCAAAATGTATCTAAAAACAGCACACCATATCCCATTACTGTATTAGTGTACACAGCTATGATTTAATAAAAAAATTTATATTATAGAGGTTTAA
Organism: Galagoides demidoff; assembly: GCA_963574575.1. Lineage (NCBI taxonomy): Eukaryota > Metazoa > Chordata > Mammalia > Primates > Galagidae > Galagoides > Galagoides demidoff. The sequence goes on along the minus strand of CAUYQV010067852.1, from coordinate 39,482 downwards.
ATGAAACACAAAAATAAGTTTAGCATAAAGAACATTGTACTAAGAACCATCAGGAAAGTATATAAGATGTGCAGGGGGATTAGATAAGAGGAAAAAATTATATATTTGGGGTTTGGGGAGAAAAGGAGACACTGTATGGAGTTGGTAGTATTTCAGCTAGATCTCAAATAATAAGACATAAACAAAATTAAGAAAATGAGATTCCGAGTGGGAGAAATAGCATAAGACATGCTACTGCTTTCATAAACCTTGGTTTCTTCATTATAAAAAGTGCATAATAATAATTGCTCACAGAGTTGTTATAAGGAACAAATGTGAGATATATGTGAAAATACTTTTGAAAGTCTCATATGTTATTAAACAATTTCTTTGACCATTTCCCCTTATTAATCCAATACTGATTGTGTGAGCATTATTTCTTTCCTCTCTGTTCCCTCCCTCCCTCTCTTCCTTCCTTCCTCCTGTCGATAAATGCTTACTGAGTAATCAAAATGGACCAGAAGCTATGCAAGCCAATAAAACATAACAGTTATAAAAGATAACTTATATGTTCTAATAATTATAATCTACTGTGCTAAATATTAAATCTGTAACTCTAGTAAAGTATGGTAACTGTTATAATGGGAAATTTAGTATTTTCTGGGAACTTAACAATAGCGATGAAAACAAGTGGATGGATTTGAAGAATAATAGAAGACTGAATCAATTTAACTTTGTGATCAACTAGATATGGAAAGTAAAAGAGAAAGGAGTATTCTGTATGCTACATACTATTTAAGACTTAATCTGTTTTGAGGATAAGAGACCTTCCTTATGAAGTATTGTTTATGCTGAAAGCTGAAAGATGAATAAGGGTTATATTATAGTGGGTGAGGATATGTGTGAAGTAACAGAATGTACTTTAAGACCAAAATATGAGAGAAAATGTTATGAAATTGAGACATGAAATTCTAAGGAGAAAGTGATTAGCAAGTTAGGTAGGAGTAAAATTGAGGTGAATCTTATAGGTCAAGCTGAAGAGTTGGACATGAGTCTAAAGGCAATGGAAAGAAATTAAAGGTATTGGGGGAGGAGCAAGATGGCGGCTGAGTAATAGCTTCCTTATGACGGGGCATGGTGAGTCCAGGGAGAGGAGATTTCAGGCATCTCTGACTGGTGGGATCTGCCCAGAAACATCCCTTTGGAGATACAGGGAGTTGAGGGACTTCTGGACCCCATAAGGAGAACAAAAGCAGTGGAGAACTGGCAAGTGTTTGTGTGTGTTTGTTCAGTCTAATCCTGCTGGCATCTGTAAGTTCAGCAGCAGTGAGATTGAAAACTTGAAAGGCCTTACCTGTGAGCTGTTTGGGGTTTTTTTGGACTTGGCTTTCAGTTGAACTATCTTGGGAGAACTTGGGCAAGAGAGCGGGGGACTTTAAGCATTGTCTAGGGCCCCAGACTGGCCACTAAGCCAGATGGAGCTAATAGTGTTCAGTTGTGGGCAACACTGGAGTCATTGTGGGAGAACTGCCTAGGCAAGCTCCTCCCTTGGGGTCACAGAGCAAGGTTCAGGTGGGAGTGAGTAACTAGTGACTGTGCAGCCTAAAGGCAGGACAGATAGTCAGGGGAATAGTGTGAGATAGGTTTTTGCACACTGGGTAAGTGGATAGCCACTTTAGGAGTGATTCCAGTGACAAGTGATTTCCCAGGAAAGCTTCTGCTTAGCCCAGGTTGGCAGTTTAAAGTGCCTTTTAAGTGGGCTGAGGTGAGATTTAGGCTCTCCACCCTGTATGGTTTGAGAAATCAACAGAAACCTCCAGTCTCCATCTCCTACAGAAGTATCAGCATTGTGATTATCATCTCATATAGCAGAAGATCACCTGTTGCCCAGACAATATTCAGCAAGATATATATACTGCTTTGGGAGTTTTTGTTTGTTTGGTTTTTGATTTTGGGGGAGGAGTTTGTTTGTTTTTTGTTTGTTTTGGTTTTATTTTGTTTTGTTTTGTTTGTTTGTTTTAAAATTTCAACATTTTACCTATAGATTTTTCTTTTCTTTTCTTTCTTCATTTTTCTACTTTAAATGTAATCTTCCATTGTTGCCTTTTTTAACAATTAGAACTTCATTCCTGCTAGTATTACTACCCTATTATTTGTTTTTTTTTTTTTTTGCCCAATTTTATAATGTAAAGTTTTCTGTTTGCTTGTTTTGGTTTGATTTATAGCATTTTGGTCTTTCTTCTCTACTTGGTGGAGGTGGGGTACTGTGTCCAAACAGGCTAGCAAAGAGCTGCTGACCTCAAGGGAACAAACCAACCCAGCACCCCCAGAGGTTTTTAAGGTTGAATCTAAGTACCCTACTGTACACCCATATTACTCCTGTCTCCCTCTTTTTGTGCTTCTCTTCTTTTTTTTAATATTCTCTTTTACCTACCCCCTGTCCTTTCTCTTTTTTCTTTCTTTCTTTTTTCTCTTCCTGCCCTTCAACTTTCTCATCCTCTGGTCCTGTACCAAAAGGACTCATTAAAATCCTAGTCCAGAGGCATGGTAACTTAAAGAGAAAAAGGAAGTGAAAGGAAAATTAGAGCAAGAAAGCAGATAAATCACTCATAAGGAAGAACCAGCAGAAAAATCCTGGCAACATGAAAAACCAGTCCAGAGCAACCCCCCCTCCCCCATGGGACCATAAGCTAGCTACTGCAGAAGATTCCACCTATAAAGAAATGTTAGAAATGACAGAAAGGGAATTTAGAATACAGATGATGAAAACAATGAAGGAAGTGATGGAAACAATGAAGGAAAATACTGATAAAGTGGAAAGTAACCAAAAGGAAATCCAAAAACAGAATCAAATAAGAGATGAATGATATGAAGAATATAGAAGGGTGTAGCAGAGCTGAAGGAACTGAAGCAATGAATTAAGGGACTTAAAGATGAAATAGAAAGATCAACAACAGATTAGACCATGCAGAAGAAAGAACCTCAGAGGTAGAGGACAAAGCTCTTGAGATATCTCAGATAGCTAAAGAGGCAGAAAAGAAGATAGAGAAAGCAGAACATTCGCTGACAGAGTTATGGGACTTTATGAAGTGTTCAAACATATGAGTTATAGGTATCCCAGAAGGGGAAGAAGAATGTCCCAGGGGAATGGAAGCCATACTTGAGAATATCATAAATGAACATTTCCCAAATATCACCAAAGATTCTGACATACTCCTTTCAGAGGGATATAGGACCCCAGGTTACCTCAGCTCTAACCAAGCTTCTCCAAGACACATTGTGATGAACCTGTTTAAAGTCAAGACAGAAGAAAAGATTCTTCAAGCTGTCAGGAGTAAGTGCCAGTTGACCTACAGGGGCACATCCATCAGGGTGACTGCAAGCTTCTCTAATGAAACTTTTCAAGCCAAAAAACAGTGGTCGTCTACCTTTAATCTACTTAAACAGAACAATTTCTAGCCCATAATTCTATATCCTGCTAACCTAAGCTTTAAAATTGACAGAGAAATCAAATCATTTGCTGATATACAAACATTGAGGAAATTCACCATAGCAAGACCAGCTCTACAGGAAATACTTCAACCCATTCTACACACTGACCATTGCAATGGATCAACAGCAAAGTAAGAACTCAGAAATTAAAGGAAAGAGCCTAACTTCCACAATGATGCAAAAGATAAAACTAAGCAATGGACTCTCACAAAATAAGATGAATAGAACACTACCACACTTATCAATTATCTGAATAAATGCTTGAATTTCCCACTGAAAAGGCATAGATTGGCTGACTAGATTAAAAAACACAAGCCATCCATTTTCTGTCTGAAGGAAACATACCTAGCTTCAAAAGACAAATTAAAACTCTGAGTTAAAGGATGGAAGACAATTTTTCAGGCAGACAGAATTCAAAAGAAAAGAAGAATTGCAATCTTATTTTTAGATACATGTGGATTTAAAGCAACTAAAGTCAAAAAAGACAAAGATGATCACTTCATATTGGCCAAGGGAAAAATACACCAAGAAGACATTTCAATTCTAAATATTTATGCACCCAATTTAAATGCTCCCAGATTCTTGAAACAGACATTACTCAGTCTCAGCAATATGATATCGTATAATACCATAATAATAGGGGACTTTAATATTACCCTTACAGAGCTGGACAGATCCTTTAAACAGAAATTAAACAAAGATATAAGGAACTTAAATGAGACCCTAGAGCAACTGTGCTTGATAGATGTATATAGAGCACTCCATCCGAAAGATAAAGAATATACATTCTTTTCATCACCCCATGGAACATTCTCCAAAATTGATCATATCCTAGGACACAAAACAAACCTCAAGAGAATCAAAAGAATTAAAATTTTACATTGTATCTTCTCAGACCACAAGGCAATAAAGTTGGAACTCAACTCCACAAAAATGTTCAACCCCACACAAAGGCATGGAAATTAAACCACCTTCTGTTGAATGACAGTTGGGTGCAGGAAGAAATAAAAGAGGAAATCATTAACTTCCTTAAGCATAACAACAATGAAGACACAAGGTACCAAAACCTGTGGGATACTGCAAAAGAAGTTTTGAGAGGAAAATTTATCGCTTTAGATGCCTACATTCGAAAAGCAGAAAGAGAGCACATCAACAAACTCACAAGCCATCTTGGAAAAAGAAGAACAATCTAAGCCTAAACCCAGCAGAAGAAAAGAAATATCCAAAATTAAATCAAAGATCAATGAAATTGAAAACAAAAGAATCATTCAGAAAATTAATAAAACATGGAGTTTTTTTAAATAAATAAAATAGATAAGCCTTTGACCAGACTAACTAGAAATAAAAAAGTAAAACCTCTAGTAACCTCAATCAGGAATGACAAAGGGGAAATAACAACTGATGCCACAGAGATACAAGAGATCATCTCTGAATACTGCCAGAAACTCTATACTCTGAAATTTGACAATGTGAAGGAAATGGATCAATATTTGGAATCACGCCTTCTCCCTAGGCTTAGCCAGGAAGAAATAGAGCTCCTGAGCAGGCCAATTTCAAGTACTGAGATTAAAGAAACAATAAAAAATCTTCCAACAAAAAAATGCCCTGTTCTGGATGGCTTCACACCAGTATTCTATCAAACCTTCAAGCAAGAGCTTATTCCTGTACTCCAGAAATTATTCCAAAAAATTGAGGAGGAAGAAATCTTTCCCAACACCTTCTATGAAGCAAACATCACCCTGATACCAAAACCAGAAAAAGACCCAACTAAAAAGAAGAATTTCAGACCAATTTCACTAATGAATATAGATGCAAAAATTCTCAGCAAAATTCTGGCCAATAGATTACAGCTTATCATCAAAAAAAATCATATATCATGATCAAGTAGGTTTCATCCCAGGGATGCAAGGCAGGTTTAATATACAGAAATCTATAAACATTATTCACCATATTGACAAAAGTAATACCAAAGACTATATGATCCTCTCAATAGATGCAGAAAAAGCATTCTATAAAATCCAGCATCCTTTTCTAATTAGAATACTGAAGAGTATAGGCATAAGTGGCACATTTCTGAAACTGATTGGAGGTATCTATGACAAAGCCACAGCTAATATTTTACTGAATGGAGTAAAACTGAAAGATTTTCCTCTCAGAACTGGAACCAGACAAGGTTGTCCTCTGTCACCATTACTATTCAACATAGTGTTGGAAGTTCTAGCCAATACAATTAGGCAAGATAAGGAAATAAAGGGCATCCAAATGGGAGCAATGGTGGTCAAACTTCCCCTTTTTGCTGATGATATGATCTTATACTTAGAGAACCCCAAAGACTCAATCACAAGACTCCTGGAAGTCATCAAAAAATATAGTAATGTCTCAGGATATAAAATCAATATCCACAAGTCAATTGCCTTTGTATATGCCAATAACAGCCAAGATGAGAGAGGCTAATTAAGGACACAACTCCCTTCACCATAGCTTCAAAGAAAATGAAATACCTAGGAATATACCTAACAAAGGAGGTGAAGGACCACTATAAAGAAAATTATGAAATCCTAAGAAAGGAAATAGCTGATGATATTAACAAATGGAAGAACAGACCATGCTCATGGCTGGGATGAATCAACATTGTTAAAATGTCTATACTCCCCAAAGCAACCTACCTATTCAATCCCATCCCTATTAAAATACCAACATCCTACTTTCAAGATTTGGAAAAAATGATTCTTCATTTTGTATGGAACCAGAAAAAAAACCCAGATAGCTAAGGCAATTCTTAGTAATAAAAACAAAGCTGGGGGCATCACCATACCAGATTTTAGGCTGTACTACAAAGCTGTAGTGGTCAAGACAGCATGGTACTGGCACAAAAATAGAGACATAGACATTTGGAATTGAATAGAAAACCAGGAAACGAAACTAACATCTTACAATCACCTAATCTTCGATGAACCAAACAAGAACATACCTTGGGGGAGATCCCCTATTCAATAAATGGTGCTGGGAGAACTGGATATCAACATGTAAAAGACTGAAACTGGACCCACATCTTTCTCCACTCACAAAAATTGATTCAGGATGGATAAAGAACTTAAATTTAAGGCATGAGACAATAAAAATCCTCAAAGAAAGTATAGGAAAACACTGGAAGATATTGGCCAGGGAAAGCCTTCATGAAGAAGACTGCTGTAGCAAGTGCAACAACAACAAAAATAAACAAATGGGACTTAATTAAACTGAAAAGCTTCTGTACAGCTAAGGAGACAACAACCAAAGCAAATAATCAACCTACACAATCGGAAAGGATATTTGCATATTTTGAATCAGACAAAAGCTTGGTAACTAGGATCTATAGAGAACTCAAGTTAATACACATAAAAAAAAAGCCAACAATCCCATATATCAATGGGCAAGAGACATGAATAGAACCTTCTCTAAAGAAGACAACGAACAGCTAACAAACATATGAAAAAATGCTCATCATCCCTAATTATTAGAAACCACCCTGAGATATCATCTAACTCCAGCGAGAATGGCCCACATCACAAAATCTTAAAACTTCAGATGCTGGCATGGATGTGGAGAGAAAGGAACACTTTTACACTGTTGGTGGGACTGCAAACTAATACAATCTTTTTGGAAGGAAGTATAGAGAACTCTCAAACAACTCAAGATAGACTTCCCATTTGATCTTGTAATCCTATTACTGTGCATCTACCCAGAAGGAAAAAAAAAATCCTTTTATCATAAGGAAACTTGCACTAGACTGTTCATTAAAGCTCAATTTATAATTGCCAGAACGTGGAAATAGCCTAAATGCCCACCAACCCAGGAATGGATTAACAAGCTGTGGTATGTGTATACCATGGAATATTATTCAGTCATTAAAAAAAATGGAGACTTTACAGCCTTTGTATTAACATGGATGGAAGTGGAACACATTATTCTTAGTAAAGCATCACAAGAATGGAGAAGCTTGAATCCTATGTACTCAATTTTGATATGAAGACAATTAATGAGATGGTGAAGGTAGGGTAAAGGGAGAGCAGAGAGAGGAAGAGGGAGGCAGGAGTGGGGGAGGGAATAGCAGAGAGAGGGAAGGAGGGAAGAGGGGGGATCTTGGTGTGTGCCACACCTTTGGGGGGCAAGACACAATTGTAAGAGGGACTTTACCTAACAAATGCTATCAGTGAAACCTGGAAAAAAAAAGAAATTAATGGTATTAAACAAGGGAGAACACAGATTGGCATTTTAGAAAGATCAGTCTGGCTACTGAAAGGGGTATATTTTGCAGAGAAGGACAATTATTTGGAGGTTTTTATAATACCTTAGGCTATAGCTAATCATGGATTAGGGACTTAACAATAGAAATGAAAACAAGTGGATGGATTTGAAGGATAACAGAAGATTGAATCAATTTAACTTTGTGATCGACTCGATATGGAAAGTAAAAGAGAAAGGCGTATTCTGGATGACTCCCAGTTTTCTGGCATGGGCAACATAAGGGATGATGATGTCATTAACTGAAAATAGGGATCACAGGAGGAGAGATAGTTTTTGAAAATTTGGCTAGATGAGGGAGATGATGAGCTTGGCCTTGGAAACGTTGAGCTAGAAGTTCCTGGATGACATCAAGCAGAAGTTTCAAGTAGGCAATAGGGTATGATAAGAGACGCAAGAGAGGAATCTATAGGTATAGATTCAGAATTCATCAGCCTATAGATATAACCAGCATGGTTATCAGCAGATGTGATCTCCCAGAGAGGTCATGTGGCATGAGGAGAGAAGATTATGATAAGGCTTTAAGAAACCCCCACATTTAAAGGCTTGGTAAAGGATAAGAGTCTCACAAAAGAGCATGAGAGGGGCTGGTACAGTGTGGTAGGGAAAAAAAATCCAGAAAATGTGGCTGTGTGAAACCAAAGTTTCTTTTCTGAAAAAGGGACATGACTAAAATTGCCATCTCTTATTATGGTCAAAGATAATTGAAGTCTCAAAATGCTCAAGGCATGAAATGGCATAGAGGTCATCGGAGTACACTTTTGGTGATGTGGTAGGGTGCTGGGAGTTGAAGCCAGGGTGTGTGGATTAAGGAATGAGTTGGGGGAAGGTGAAGATACATCAAAATGGAGACAATAAATGTGGAAAGTTATCACAAACATTTGGCTCTAAGACTGAGTGGAAAAGATGCATGTTCACAGGATAGACATAAGTAAATACAGTTATATACTCTTTTGAATTAAGTGCAATGATAGAGGTATGTACGCATAGCAGTGATCCATACTCCCTATCATTGCTAATGTAATGATAATTTTTAGCTTTGCCCTGTCTTAAAAACTTGAAACTTTGAAATTAATGGCATTTTCTGAAATAATGGGACTTTAATAATTACAAATTAATTTAAATTATAATTTATTTTATAAAACAATTAAAAATTATATAGTGTTTAAATGTTTTTTTCTCATAGCTGAAAAAGTCCCACAGACTTATTCTCCTTTTCTACTTAAAAAAAATGCATTTATTACCATTCAACAAACTATAATGTATTATCTATTTTGTTAGATGTCTTTCTCACTATTGGAAAGTAAACACTGTGGAGATAAGGATCTTTGTTGTTTTTATTTATGTCTGCATCCCTAGCATCTAGAATTATACATGCGATAGTATTCAGTCAATATTTATTAATAAATGGATTAATTAATTATCCCTCTGTTAAAACTAATAATTATTTTTAATTTCCAATTTTCTTTTTAGCTTTTATTTCCTTAGCAATTTTTTACACAGCAACAATAAAATGTATATACTCATTTGTATTCTGCTTTTTTCATTTAATATTGTATCCAGTTTTTTAAAAACTTTCTCCAAATTTTAATCATCCATAATTGTATAATTAGTTTAACTGTTGTTTTTATGTGCAACAATTTACTGTATCATATCCCTATTTCTGGGAATATAGATTTTTCCATATTTTTTCTAAAGTAGATACTGATATTATATAAATTTTATGTTTATTAAATTATTTTTTAGAACTGGCTTCTAAAAGATAGACTTAAGGTTAATGTCTATAAGTTCTTGCTATATTTGTTCTCAAAAAATATTGTACCAATTTAAAATGCTACTATTGGTGTTACTGCAATCTGGACAGAATGAAGAATTGGCATTGAAAAATGGTTAATTTAGGACCTATAAAATAGTCCATGTGGTTATTTTGTTTTCATTTAAGCTTTGTATCTTAAGAATATTGGCATTAATGTAGAGTTGCAAAATAAATGTTTCAAAAATAAATATGCATTAAAAAAATTAAAAAAATATTTATACATTGAAAAGGAAAGGTAAAACATTACAGACTTGTGGTTCTGGGACAAGATGGATTAAGTGCTTTTCTCCTTATTTCTAGTACAGCTAAAAAACAGATACATTATTTCTGAAACAGAGGAAACTCTGAGAGGTGGAAAGTAAAGGCTGACTAGGTTCCTGAGGACCTGAAAATTATATACAGCAAGTTCCTGGGATTACTGTTTTTGCCTCATATATGCCAGAATATTTGCTAGAAAAACTGATGACCTGGAAGTGCCAGTAGATACAGACAAAAAAAAAAAAAATGCTTCTCAAAACCTTTTCTTATTAAACAAAGAGAAAGGGGCAGTGTCACAAGATAGATTATTGTAAGACAGTGATCACCTACTCTAGCCAAACACCAAGGAAAATAACTACATCAACATTTCTACCTTTACAAACAATGGGTAAGTGGGAAATCTAGACTTCCCTCTTCCCTCAACCCCTACTAGGTAATGTCAAAGAAAGGTAGAAAATGGGCTTTAATTCCTGCTGAATGGTAAGAATTTCACCCTTCTTCATGATGTCATACAACATGGGGAATCTTAACTTCCACCATTTAGTCAAGGAAGAGCTCTTCAGCAGTACACAGAGGATAGAGGAGACAATAAATTAACTCAAAGAAGAAATAATATGTTCCCCAATATGAATAATAGATAAAATGATAGACCGATAGGAAAAATGAACAGAGCCTCAGAGGCCTTTTTGCCTTCCCACATATAATTGTATTAAATATTTCCTCTTTGGGAAAGGAAGCCCCCTTTTGTTATATGGGACTATAACAAAATACTATAATATTCATGTTACTGGAGTTCCAGAAAAAGAAGAGAAAGAGGATGGGATTGAAAAAAAAATTGAAATGGCTGAAATCTTCCCAAATTTGGCAAAATACATAAACTTACAGATTTGAGAAACTCAAGAAGAAAAAAATCTAGGGAAATCCATGCCAAAAAACATAACAATTAAACTTATAAAAGCTCAGGACAAAGAACAAATCTTAAAAATAGTGAGAGAGATATGACACTTTATTCATAGGGGAAAAAAGTTGAATGTAGCAGATGTCATATAAGAAGCAACTTATGGGGCCAGAGGAAAATGGAAAAGTATTTTAAAATGCTGAAAGAAAAGAACTGTCAGCTCATAATCTTACATCCAGCAAAATTATCTTTCTGGAAAGAAGGAGAAATCAAGACATTCTAAAGACATTCTAGGCTAAACAAACAAACAAACAAACAAAACCAAACACTGTTGCCAGCACTCCAGTCCTACAACAATACCAAAAGGAAGTTCTTGAAATACAAAGTATGTGTTACAAGTATCCTTGCACTGTCTTAGAAACAACAAAAATTATAAATATATAATAGAATTTTCTCTTTCTTTGTGTATTCCAAATATGTCTAATGTTAAAGCAAAAGTTATAACACTTTTGTTATTCTTGATATACATATAAAGAGGAAATATTTAATACAATTATATGTGGGAAGGTAAAAACATTTAAAATGAGGTAAGGTTATTATGCCTCGCTCAAACTAGTGTCAATATCAGTAGACTGTGATAAGTTTTGCATGTATAAGCGTGAGGGAGAGATGGATAGGTAGGTCGTGGTTAAAGGGTAGCCTCTTGGAGATCTTTGCGGTAATGGGATAATTATGTATCTTGATGGTGGTATTGTTTTCATTTGACAAAATGGCATAGACTATACACACACATTGTACCAGTGTAAGTTTTCTAGTTTTGGTACTATACTATACTAATGAAAGATACAGCCTTTGGGTAAATCTTAGAGGAACTGAGTAAGCAGTGTACTAGAATCCTTTGTACTATTTTTGTAAATTTATGAGAATCTATAATTATCTCAAAATAAAAGCTAAAAAAAATCCACATTACTTCTCCAAACCATCCCTTTCCCCTCAAATGGCCCCCAAACTGTAAGGATATTTTATTTTATTTTATTTTATGGCAAGTATAAAACAAAGTTTATTGAGGAAGATAAAAGTTTAAAGAGTAAGAAAGTTTACAGAACAGGATACACTTGCCAGAGATAGCAAATGGACCTTCCTTTCCAGGGCAAGTAGGCAAAGAGGCTGTAAGAATGTTTTAAAGAATGTCAAAAAGTGAAAAAGGATCTAATGTTTCCCAGAGACTGAAAGAGGTGAAGAGAGAAATGGGCAGGGGCCTTTTAAAGCCATGGGTATAACAAAAGAAAAACTTTTATTGCTCTTACTGAAAAATCATTTCAAATGGAAAATGTGACCTATTAAAAGAGCCATGTTAAACTAGAAATAGGGCAGGGAGTTATATAACCTTGAGTATCTATTCTGTCTCTGGGTCTTCTAGTAGCTCATGGAATGACCTAAGAGTAAGCAACTTAACCTCTCTGTGCCACCATTTCTTCTCACAGAGCACATCAAGGTTGTTCACCCCAGATGATTTTTTCACAGGGCTGCCTGGAGAATTCTTGTACAGGGCAAGAAAGAAACCCAGAAAAGAGGAAAGGGGTGAGTATTGTCAGGAGACAGTTGCCTTGGTGTCTCTCAGGTGGCACTGGCTTGTCTGCTTTGTTCAAATTCCCCCTGGAGGAGTGGGGCTCACATGACAATACTTGGCCCTGTGGTCCAATGTTCTGCTCATGTGTGACTCTTTTGTGTCAGAGTCAAGACTAGGCAAACCATTTAGGTGCTGGACATTCTACCCCTCCAGGAGAAAGAGTCTTGCTGACCTATCAGAGACAGCATGCTTGATTACAGCCTGCATCCAACCTTATAATCTGGCAGGTGCCAACTAAGCAGTTCTGCTAGTTAGCCCCAGTCTCCAAGATTGAAGAAAAGCTTAGTCTTTGAGTTCAGGCTGCCAAAAGTCACTTAAGACTTTAGTGAGCTTAATTATCATAGAAGATTTGGAAAAGACAAACTCCTTCCTGAAGGATACCCCTTTTCTTCCAGATCCCTCTTTCTGGAGCCAACTTCTAAAGTCAAGTTCCACCACTACTTGTTGGATGACTGAGCAATTCACGTAACTTTTCTGAGGCTTTGTTTCCTTAGATGTCAAATGGAGCTAGTAATATCCATCTTACAATGTTTTGTGATAATTAAAACTATCTGGTCCTTCCTTAAATATTATAAGAACTACTATTCAGTTTTCTCGTTCATCATAGATACCCTACATTGTCTCTAGAACTTAATGCCTAGCCCTGAAAGTTTGCTTTATTTTTAGGTATGTTTTTTCCAGCCCATCCCAGAAATCTTTAACTTGATAAAAGAATTTAATAGGGCTATTTCGATCGTAAGAATAATACTTACTGCTCTTTGGTTAATGAACATGTATAAGAGACACAATAAAATTATTTAATGTGAAGCCAGACATACTTTAATATTAGGGATGTAGGGGGGGGGAAGCAAAAACCTAAGCTCAGAAATAGCACATCTTAAAACCCCAGTCATTTAAAGAAGATGTAAATGAAATAGAAGGGATTATCTCCCACTCACTCTAGAGAGAAGAAAAGGAACAATTTAAATGAATATATTAGGGAGAATATTATTTTTATTTCAATATTTCCTTTATATTTTCTTCAATTACATGCTGAATAGAGTTCTTTAGTGTAACTGAAACCCCAAGGTAGAGTTTTAAAAAGGCAAATTATGGAAGATAAAGGAAGCTCTCTTTTGCTGGGTGGAGGTTGGGTTTTCCTGACAAAAACAAAGATGAGACATTAAGTGTGCGGGGGGAGAAGATATATAGTTCTGAGTGAATAAACAGTGATAGAATCTCTGGAGACTCTACCTTTTGTTGAACTTTTCTTTCCAAACTGGATGATATAGAAAGATTCTTTATACATTGCTTCTTCAGAGGGCAGGTGGGTGTGTGGTAAGAAAGATGAGGAAGGAGAGATGAAAGTAGCATCTTTCAAATTCTTTCTAAATATCACAGATCAGTATTTGAAGAGACCTTAATGATCTCCTACTCTTAACTCTCACGGAACAAATGTTAACAAGGAAGCTCAGAGAGGAGAAATGATTTGTCAGAGATACAGAGCAAAGTAGACAGAACCATCTGTGGAACTGGGGTCTCTTGTCAGGCCAGAGCCATATTCTTAAACCGAGGAGCTACATGGGTGTCTTCAGTCCTGGGCTGAAAGAGATCTGAAGAAAGACAGACCCATCTATGCAAAAAGGTTCTACTGGGTATGATTATGGCTCCAGACAAGTTGCTTAATGTCGCTATGCCTCAATTTCTGTGTCTATAACATATGATTATGCCTAGCTTTTAGTTTAGTTAGATAAATATAGATAAGTTTAGTACAGTTAGATTAAGTGAGGCAGGAGAGTGAGTCACCCAATCTAGCAACTGACCTCCCCTTTCCTCTGGCTTTAGTTTTGACTCCACCCTTCTCACCACACCAGGCTTATATAATTTTTCAGAGTTCCTTAGCTTTTCCCCAGCCCTAGTCTTCCACAGCTTACAGAAAGCCCCAGCCAATGCCAAGTCACTCTCTACTGCAGAGCTGGTTACTCATTTGTCCCATCTGTATATTTGCGTCCCCATTACAGCCCAAGCAATCCTCAAAGATTAAACCCAAACACTGACAAGTTTTTTTTTAAATTGATCAAAGAACCCAGATACTTGTTTTGAACAGAGAAATTTTATAGATTACTTGATTCCCACTGCCCGTGTCATCCACTGTGCTTTCCAGGGCTATTTCTGGAATTGAACATTTGCTGAGAAATAGTGGTTGAACCCATGTAGTTCTTATCATGCTTGCTCCCAGTTGTCTTTTTACAAAGAACCATGTGCAAGTAGGTTTTCTAGACCAGGCAGGCAACTTTTCATAAGCAGCTTATATCAGTTCTTTCCTCCCTTGATCTCCTTTTTTAACGTTCTCCCTTCAAAATTTCTTTCCTGTGTTTAGTAAAGAGCTACTGAAGATAAAAACTTTTGCTAGAGGTGGACATTGAATAAATCATATGTCTGTGATTTACAGTCTAAAGGGAATCTATTTATAATACACCTGGGTTAGTGGCATGCGCAGGATACTAAGGAAAGCAAAGAAGAGGGTGTGCAAACAATTCTGCAGGTGGTTAGGGAAAACTCCTTTAAAATGTGGCATTTGAATTGAGTCTTCAAGAAGGAGCTGAATTTATGAGCTTAGGAAGCTGGGGAAATGGACATCGGGGCAAAGGGAAGAGTACTGTAGTATTGCAGTAGCATGAGAAAGAATGGTGTGTTTGGAAAATAATGAACAATGTGGGCTGGCTGTGCGCTAGGAATGCAGAAGACGAGCAAACCTTGGGTCCTGTGCTAGACAATGAGGGTAGAAATTCGGTAAGGAAAAGATTGTTAACTGTAAGATTCTTGAGGTGAAGACAATTTTCTTTATATCCTTGGAGAGCCAGAAAAAGTAGATGCCTGTGAATGTTGTTGAACTGATCTGAGCCACCATCATCTTTCCTCTAAATTACTGCAATGACCTAACTGCATCTCCCACCCTGACTTTACCCTCTATCCTTTCTGTTTTCTACACTGGAGTGATCCTTTTAAAATACATGTAAGATAATTGCACACCTCTACTTACCACTTTTCCTGTTTGTTTCCCTCTTGCTCACAGTGATCCATTTCCACTGGCTTCTGCTGTTCCTCAGACTTGCCTTAGGGCCTTCATACTGGTATTCCTTTCTGGAAAGCTCTTAGATCAGATTATCCACATAGTCAATCCCTTCATTTCCTTTGACTTTACTCAGATTTCTCTTCAGTGGCATCTGCCCAGTCATTCTACTGAAAACTTCAAAGCACCCCACTCCAGCACTGTTGCTCCCTTTTACTCTGCTCTACTTATTAGTTCATAGTCTTTATCATATTAAAATAGACATATATAATTTACTTGTAAAAACTATTTGTTGTTCATTGCCTGCCTCCTCCTAACATGTAAGTTTCATGATGGATCTTTGCTTTGTTTATTGAGTATCTCAGGTACCTAGAATAGTATTTGGCACATAATGGATATTCACTCATTATTTATTGTATGACTTTAATAAATATTCACTGAACACCTTCCCTGGGCTAGACATTTTTTTATACAAGTGATTATTAACAACACATTTCCCTCATGCTTATACAGTTTTCAAGCTATGTTACATTTCTGATATACTTTTCTTTGTTCTAATATAAGCTGTTAAATGCCACTTGTCTGAGATGATGCCATGGATATCATGGGAGAAAGATCTTTCTATTTGAATTGGGGGCTTCTCTTGTTCTTCTTGTGTGTTAGAATCGTAGGATATGAGGAAGGAATAAGGAGTAGTCAGTTTACAAAAGCACACATTGCAAAAGACATGAGGCTCTTGATAAGGAGCTCCAGGCTCCTTC
The DNA here is from genome assembly GCA_963574575.1 of Galagoides demidoff. Classification (NCBI taxonomy): domain Eukaryota; kingdom Metazoa; phylum Chordata; class Mammalia; order Primates; family Galagidae; genus Galagoides; species Galagoides demidoff. The sequence continues at coordinate 23,312 of CAUYQV010067852.1, read as the reverse complement.
TGCCAGCATAGTAAAGGTATGTTTGGCTATCACCTTAGGCATTAGGTTTCAACATACAAATTCTGGAGGCAATATGGGCATTCATACCATAGTAATAATACTTATACACATTTGCTTTTATGGTTATTCAAATAACATTTGTCATCTGTATTAGACTATCAATTTTAAAAGTACAGTATCTCTTTTTTCTCACCATTTTACCCTCTGCATCAATAACAGTGCTGATAAAGAACAGGCATTCAATAACATGTAGTTAGAATGACAAATCCATATTCTCTTTGCTATCCCTATGGCCACACTCTTAGTTTAGACCCTTATCATTTTTCATATGCCCTAGGATTATAGGCATGAGCCACCACTCCTGGCTTGTTACCTTCTCGAAATTATTAATAATCTTTGAACAAGAAGCATACATTTTCATTTTGCACTGGTCCTCACAAAGTATGTAGCCATTCTTGCAAGAAGTCTATTCAGAGGCAAAAAAGAACATCATAAAACAATAAAACAAAACACCTGAAGAAGAGCTAAAATTAAAGAATGGCTGCTTTATATAAACTTTCACACTTGGCAGAAGTTTTCACATGCATGTACGTGTATGGGAAATCTTAGAATATCCAGCAAAGCAAGGGAGAGCGATCATTACTGTTATTTGCACCAATAAATCCTCTTCTTCCCATTATACCACCATGCCCTTCTTACCCCTTCCAACCAGATACTCCCCTCTTCAATGTTTGCCTTTCTTTCTCTATCTTGATATTTCCAGGTGCCTAACTCTCCATCCGTAGGTACCCAACTCTCTAATCCCAGACATTAAGGCTCTAGTATTAAAACCCTCTTAGAATCTCCCTAATATCTTATATAATTTTATCTTTCATTTTCAATTTTATCTTACATTTTTAATTTTGTTTTGTTTTGTTCTGTGTCTTAGGTTCTCAGAGCTCAAGTCTAAACTGGTTAAGTTCAAAAACTAATATCTAATACATTAAAGGCCATTAGCAGCCAAATGTGACTACTAGATCCTGTCAAAAGGCTCTCCACATGGATGTGGGATGTTCAGTGTTATAGATTTCTTAGGCTTTCGATGTCTGTGGAGTTCAACTACACTTGCTTGGGGATATGTGTCTTTTTTCAGACCAAACACATTTTTGTACTCTAGATCCTTGCCAGAAACTATACCCTGCACTCATTATTATTTACTTACAAACAAAGTGAGTTATTTTGTTAAATAGTGCTTTTGGATGGTTACTTTGAGAATGTACTGTCCATCTATTCCTTTATAAATTATAGGAATTATTACGGAGTAAAGATCTAAAATAAGACATAAGGAAGTCATGTATTTGGACAAGATTGCTTATTTAGTCTGATGTTCAGTTGGCTTTCGCTGAGGCCTGTTTTGACATTTTCTCAAGGAACACCAGTCTTACAAAACAAAATTTATTCATTTCCTCTTAGGAACTTTATTGAGATCACTGGCCCCAGCATCTATCAATTTCCTTATATACAGCACCACATGACCTCATGTTAGGAAGTAACTTTTGGTTTCTTAGATGAGTTTAGGTAAGTTATACTCACAAAATATATATGTACATAGAGTAAGATTTTTTTTATTTTTACCGTGGTTAATTTTGCTCAAGGCTAATTTCACATCTTAAGAAAATCTTCCCCATGGGCTATTAGTGGCTTTCTGATTTTGCTCTATTATCCTTGCCTCTAATTTTGACCTGTTTTTCTAATCTTGTTTTTTATATTTATCTTTAATTTTACAATTTTATGGTTTATATTTCCTTATGTTACCTCAAATCCTTTGTGAGATAAGATGGGGCATAATATTACATTTCATACATACAGACATACATTATGTGATGCTGGGGCAGGAATTGCTTACATAAACCAATGAAAAGGCCAAAGATGCAAAATTTAAGCATTAGAACAAAGACGGTAATAGATCAAGTGATATTTTTGGTTTGAATAATGATTCTTCCAGTTACTTGATTTGAGAAGTCCCTAATTTTCCTTTAGGAAGAGTAGTCCTACCTGCTGAGTCTGGACCAGAGCTGGATGATGAAAAAGTTCACCACCCAGATCTATTTCAGCCCTAATTCTTCCCCTCACTTGCTCTGGATCATTGAGTTAAACATTTTATTTGGATATTAAATTCAAATATTTCTAAAAAAGAAAAACATGTAGTCTGATGGCGAGGTACAAATATTGAACAAGAATTTAATAAGGTTTGTATTGACTTGTCAACTTTCCAGGAGAAAAGGAAATACTATGTTGTTTCTAAGACATGATTCTATTTCAAAGAAAATGTAAAATGTGAAAGATAGATTTTTAAATAATGAAGGTACTTTCCTCACAGAGTTCCTATGGGTATCACAACTAAGATATTAAGTAAGGATGTGGATTATTCATGGTAAAATGACACCCAAATTTGGGGAATATCATGCAAGAGAAGGAGTACATGGCTGTTGATGGTGTATCTTCTTTTTTCATATTCTACATTTTAATTTCACCTTTTGAAGAAATTTAATCTTCTCTTTCGAAGAATTTTCTTGAGGATGAGGGATCTACATACTGAATTAAGTATAAAGTATTTTATAATTCCACATGAGCTTGTACTTTCCAACAGTCAGAAGCAGTCAATGAGGACTTGGGTGCATGTGGAGTCGCTGGACACTCAGTCAGTTCCAGACGATATTGAAGAGGGGATCATATCCACAGAGAGTTGGATGTGACTTTTAGGGTAAGGTATAATGCTTAGTTTGATTAATATTTTTTGTTTTGAATGAAAGTCTTTTATGGAGACAGGGTAATTGTCATTAATGGTTTATAGCACAAGGAAACTTCTTTAGAACTGGATTTACTGTGGGGGAGAGATCTCTTAATGCATTTCTAGACCCTTCCCCCAAGTATATTTAAGCTCTTAATTTACTGAACATCTTCTTCCTATGAGCTCCTAGAAGCCAGGAAAAAGGATTTTTGTTCGTTTCTTTTAATTCCTACTCCTATTTAACATATTTATCTTAGACTATGCAGACAAAGGAACCCTAATAATTACTTGATAATTAATTGAAAATGTTACAGTTTGACTGTTTGTGATGGGTCAGGGTTTCCACACCATGCTTTTCATTCATTTATTCTTCATGGTGCAGCAAATCTATGGCATAGATAACATATTTATTTTAAGAAGAAGAAACAGAGTCTCTGAAAGGTTAGTTTTCCTCACTTCACATTCAACTTGAAAGTAGGGGAACTGGGAAGCAAACCTACATATTTGTGGCCCCAAAAGCTGATCTCTCTGAAAAGAACTGCAGAGTATGAGGGAAGGGTATTCTTTGGGTCCCAGGGGACTGTATCTGCTGATGAGATCCACCCTGAGTAAAGCAGTTGGCTTGGCTCTGAGAAGTGGCACTGGATGGTATGGTGGGCAATGGGGTGGAAAAGGGGGAAGAAAAGTAATAACTGTTGAGCATGTAATACATGCAAAGAATTACATTAAGCTCTGTTATACACATTTTGTAATTTAACCTCTATAATCTTCAGATATAGATACTCCTTTTCCTTTTACCAAGGAAGAATTTGAATCTCAAAGAGGTTAAGGAATCTACCCAAAGTGAAATAGCTGGCAAGTGGCATAACCAGAATTCAAACCAAGTCTTCATTATAACAAGGACCAAGCTCATTCTCATACATAATAATGCAAATAAATTGAAAAGACAGGGGAACAATTTTATGCAGAACACTGCACATAGGAAAGTGACCAGCAAAAGCAACTGAGAGAAAGGAAGTATAATTTAATTCTTAAAGGATTTATCTTTTTGCTTCCCAAGTTCCAGTTCATTTCAGCTCTAAGAACAATGGGTTCTGGACATTAAAACCAAAGCTTGTAGCTATTTGAGAATATGTCTGAGATGTAATCAAGGTGACCTTCCTGTGGTTTATTTTAAAATAGAACCAATGAAACTTAATAGCTATCTGTGGGCTGGATATTTATTACCCAGCCATGCTTAAGCTGGTCTATTTAAGGTCCACTCTGTTTGTCTGAAATAAAACAAAACAAAAACAAAAACACCTAAAATGTGAGGCATGCCCTACATATGTTTTTGTAGTGTCTGATTCAAAAGCAAAGGCTGAAAACTGTGTAGGTGTTTAAAAGAAGAAAAAATGAAGCATCTCCTTGGACATAGACTAATGAAAATTAGCTTTTTCTGAAGTTAGAATTAAAACTGATCAGAGGAGACAATGCAAACGTACTTCTAGATCCACAGAGCCCTAAGACTGACTGGTTAACTGACATATGTAAAGAATGTATTGTCCCAGTCTGACGGTAGGTGATAATGTTGTGCGTTATCTAAAAGGGAGTGCACATCAGTACTGGCTGGACCTTTACCTTGGAAGCTCTGACCTAAATGCCCTTGTGGTTATAAACCTGTTTTAGGATCCAACCAGCAGGACTGTGGAGGGGCAACTGCAATGCAAAAACTCCAGTGAGGAGGTAAAACTCAATCTAATAAGCCTTAATCATCATTTTATGGCTGGTGCTGAGGAGTGAGCTGACAGGGAGATTTTTGAGACAGTATGAAGACTGTTTCATTAGTAAAAATGACTCAAACCTAGAGCCAACCTATCCAGCTGTGTTACTTTGGGAAGTCAACAGTTTTCTGACTCCTTGTTGAGTTTTGCATTAGCCACTCCATGTCTTCTCCTGTATTTTATTTTCCTAGATTGCTGAACTTTTTGCTAACGCCATGTTTTTTGCCTATGCTGGCTCCCCTCCCCTCAGCTTAGAGTGTTGCCTAGGCTATCTGTGTTGTCTTTATCATCTTAATTCCTGGTGCTTTCCAGGGTTAACCCATATTTGCTCATTTCTTGGTCACTAAATCTGAATGCCCCATGCCAGCTACCTCTACAGATACATCTGACTCCTTCGCTTGATTCCAGAAACCAGTGTGGGTCTATAAAGTCCCAGAATGCCTTACATAATGAAAAACTGCTTAATTTCTCAATCTTTCATGAGATAGCTGGGATGTCATAAAGGAGAAAATACATGTAAATAGGAGAGTTTCAAAGGCAGCAACAGAAACAGTAAGAAAAATTGATAGATATCTTTTGACATTCCTAATAATTAATATTATTAAGGAAGGATTTAATTCCCTAAAAAGTAATCAACTCCTTACCATTAGAGGTGTTCAGAGAATGAATGACTCTTGATCACAGAAAGGGGTGTTTTGTCCTAGTAGGAAGATTAGATGGCCTTCAAGATTTCATCTGACACTAATATCCTAGGATTTTATAATCATCTCAACAGATGGGTAGGTTAGAAAGTGACAAATGATAGGACAAAAGCCGTAATTCATTCATGAGACTTGAAGCAGTTTTAGAAAAGAATCTGTCAACGTTGACACATATAGCCAAAGATTACTAAAACATGCATTTGTTTATTCATTCATTCAGCCAACCATCTTTTATTGAGTATGTACTATGTTCCAGGCACAATCCTACATGCTGGTTGTTCAAGAGACATAAGGGACAGTCAACAGTCCCCCAAAAGCATAGGCCAGTAATGAAGACACATAGGTAAATAAGTGAACATCATGTAATATGCTCAGTGCTATAAAGTAGGGGCAAATCAGGTGTGTTGGGAGCATAAAGGAGAGAGAGAACAGTTTCTTACATAGGTTAAAACAGCTTCAGAGAAGAAGCCCAGGTGCCCATCAACCCGTGAATGGATTAATAAATTGTGGAATATGTATACCATGGAATACTTTGCAGCATTAAAAAAATGGAGACTTTATCTCTTTTATGTTTACATAGATGGAGCTGGAAAATATTCTTCTTAGTAAAGTATCTTAGGAATGGAAAAAAAAATATCCAATGTACTCAGTACTACTGTGAAACCAAGTTATAATCACTCACACTTGCATATGAAAAATGAAACATAACTATAGCCTAGGATGAAGGATGGAAGGGGAGGGAGAGGAGAAGGGAGGGTCGATAGAGGAAGGGTTAGTAGGGGGACCACACCTATGGAGCATATTGCAAGTACAAGTTGGATCTATCAGGTGTAGAACACAAATGTCTTAATGCTGTAATTGGGTAAATGAGGTGAAGTTCATTTGATTAGTGCAATGTAAGCACTCCAATTTGTACAAATAATCAACACATTGAATCCCATAATGGCATAAATGTATTTATGATCTATGTACGAATGACTTAACAAAAAAATTTAAAAAAATAAAAATAATCCTACTTTTTTTGTAAAACGCTACAAATATATGCTCATATATTTTAGAGTCCATTCCAGGACAAATTCTTCCACTATGTTGATCCATATTCATGTTCTATCTGTTAAACAAACATTTACAGAATGCCTATTATGAGCTGGACCTTGTTTTAACTGTTGTAGTTTACAGTATATTTAACAGAGAACAAGTTCCCACCCTTTGAAACCCTTATTCTTTTATGAAAACAAAATTAGCAGAATATTCTTCCATTTGGAATTCATTTTATTGACAACAAAATCAATCTTGTGATTACTTAAACTTAGCAATTAATTTGAAACAATTGGCTTATTTTCATGATTCACTTATTAGCAGTAGATCACTATATATATCTCCATTTATGCAAATAATTTTTTCTGATTTCCTAAAGTATATACAACCACGTTCGTCTGAGGTATTTATATGCATTTTGTTGTTATTGATTATCATTTAGCTATTCCTTTTTGATATACTTTATATTGTCTATATCTGTTTTTTATTTTGTGAATTTACTGAATTTTGATTGCTTTTAAGAAGTTTTCAGTGGGCTATCTTGAGTTTTACAAGGAAATTTTTTGTCTCTTTTCTACATGATATTATTATTGTTTCTTGTTTTATTGCATTGTCCAGCACTTCTAAATCACTGATAAAAGGAAGAATATAATTAAAAGAGGCAATTTTGTTTTATTCAGGAATTAAAGGGACATTTTTGTGTTTATTGATGATTAGTTTACTGTTTTTCATTTTAAGTAGAGTGAAGTCATATCCTTCTCATTTTTGTTTAACAGGTAATATCTCAGAAATAAATAATGAATTTTAATAAATGTCTCTTTGACATGTAAGTTTATTTTTCTTTGATTTAATATATGTTGTATTTAATATTTGTCCTATGTACATTGTAGTGAAAGTTCTGGTTGTTATTGCATAGGTTTAAGATTCTTATTAAAATTTTAGTAGTGCGTACTATAGAATTTTTGCAACAATTTTCATAAATAGGATTGGGCTCTAATTTTCCTTTTCACATTGCCTCTGTCAGGCTTAAGTATGAAAGTTATTTATCTCTATAATATGAACAAGGTTGCTTTCTATTTTTTTCTGTTAATTATAATAGTCTATATGTTCTGGAGATTGCCTAATTTAAAAACAAAATATTTTGAACTAGTTTTTTATTTTAAAAAATTTTAAAAATGACGCATAATATTCTATAAAAATTCTTAAAAGCATCAGAGATGTGACAAATGGTAATAATATGTAATGCAAAGATTTATTAAAGACAGAAACAGAGCTGTAGGTGAAATAATAAAGCCAATTATAAATTTTACTTTAATGACCTATATTTTAAAATTAAAAATTATATATGTAATAAGCACAATTTGATGATTTGATGTGCATTGTGAAATAACCACTGTAGTGACATTTATTAAGATACCCATCAATATTGTCTCAGCTCCAGTCTGACTAGGGAACAGAAACTACCTTTGCAAGGAGAATATTGGCTCACACTCTGGCAAACTAGAGTTAGTTTTTAAGGTTTCATGTTTATGTAGGGGGACAGATGACAGAAATAATAGGTATAATAGGAGGAACTCCTCAGGTCAGATACCAAAGCATTATAGATAAAGCGCTCCCCACCACCCCACATCCATGGGGCTAAAGAAACATTTATCTGGTGCCAGGTACTATTCTAAGTGCTTTTCATACATTCATTTATGTAATTTACCTAATAGACCTATATGGTAGATATTCCGACACTCCTGTTTCATTCATTCTATGAAAAGATACTCCATTTTTCTCTAATTTTAACATCTGCAAGGGATGCATCTTACAGTTTTAATTATTATTTTTTCCCCTTTCTTTGGGGTGTATAAAAGAATGGTGGGTCTTAATGTCAACTGAGAAAATAACATATAGTTTGTCCTCAATTACAGATGAGAAACCAGAGACAAGGAAATATTAAGTAACTCACATCTAGTAGGTGGCAAAGCAAGGATTTGAACCCTGGAGGTCTGGCTCTAGAATTTGGGCTGTACCTGGTGCCCTACATTGTTGCACGCTTCCCACAGCTCCTTTACTGTACCCCTTACTCTTTGCTTCTCATGCTGGTGAAATTGTGATGCCTTGGGCTACTCTAAGCTTTATGACTTGCTTAGATCTGCCTGCATTCTTTCTGAACCTCCTATCACTGATGCCTGCCTTATGTATTGGTCTGCTTTGCTGTTCCAGCTCTTAAAGTACAAGGTCAAGCCTCAGGCCTGACCTGCTCCTACCTCTTGTATCTCACCGCCATTATCTTATCCCTTAGCTTCATCTTGATCTTCTGTGCCTGAGTCCTGCTTCCCGTGTGTCATTCACTGTTCCTCTCAATCTTATAATGACAATAGTGATACCAGGAAGGGGGTATAAGAATGAAAGCTCCTAGAAAAGTGCTTGCAAAGGCTTCTGATTAGCATACCCAATCACTTATGCCATAAGAATTCAAAGATTGATTTAAGAGTCTATAGATTTATACACTTATACCCAAGCGTCATAGTCCTTTGCCTTTATAATTAGTTATTTGAAATACACTATCTCCACAAATAATTAAATATTCTTAAAACATTAAACTACTAATTTCCTGGGGTGAAAGGCTGGGTGCAAGGACCTGGTTTTGCATTCTCTATCTTCCCTAGCACTTACCACAGATTTTTACATGCAGTGAGTGCTCCGGAGATTTGGAACTGGATTCACTGCCTTGCAATGCATTTGGGTCTAAGAAATTACATTATATCCCCCTGACATTTATTGTTCAGCATTTCTGAAGTGTCATTTGCTGCCTAGGTAGGAAACCTTTCTGTAAATGGAACACTTGCTTTCTGATCTGGGTCTGTTCTATACAGTTAAGGAGGAGAACGGTTTCTCTGTGCGGCCTCAAGGGCAACTCTCTGGATAAGGATGATGACTCATCCTCCCAGGGTCTTCCTGCTGAAATGCTGTGAATAAATATATTCTGCAGAGGCCGCAAAGTACTATGGTGCAAATAACAGAAAGCCCAGCCCTTCTGAACAAGGATGAACTGCAGTCCCAAAGCTGTCAGCCACAGCTGAGAAACCTCTTCCAAAGGGAGATCAGAGGATTAAATAGTACCCCTGGGTGTTTTGCCACTTTAAAATGATGCAAGCTTATTTACTTAAAATTCTAAGAATTTGCTTAATTGCAGAGCCTGGAAGGTAACATTGAAATGCAGAGATAATAAGAAAATGCTAGGGCTAGAAAGCTAAGGATCTTAGTGAAACACATCAACAGTGCTGAACCAAAATAGGTGCTTGGCTATATTCATGCAAATAGCTTGTTTTCTGAAAATGCTTGTAATTATACGACAATTATTGGCAAATAGAAGAAAACAGTTAATTTTGTTTTTCAACCTGGATGGTAAACTCCTATTCAACATTTTCTGCAGGGATGAGAACATAAGAGACAATAGGTCATGAAAAATATATCCCTTCAACAAATCTTTAGCATATGTCAAGCCGGGGTGGGGGTGAGCTGTGGGTTGGGTATATGGCTAGAGAAGAGCCTGAAGGAACTCATAAGCCATTGGGGAGCTGCTCTGTAAACAGGGGGTTACATAAGAGCCCCTGAGAGCCCCATACTTGGGGAGGAGATGGTAGTGATCAGATGACAATTGAGCCACTTTTGAAAGGACAAGCTAGAGTTTTCAGGGTGAAGAAAGCTAGCATTAAGATAGATTATTCCTGATAAAACGAGCAGCAGCTGCAAAGAAAAATACAAAGTACCATGTTTCCTTTGAAGGACTGTACATCATGTTTTGTATAGTTGGGGCTTCAAGGGAGCAGGGAGGTATGTCAAGGCTGCAGTGGAAACCAGCACTCATTGAATCGCAATGTCTTAGGTAGGGTTCCTCCAGAAACAGACCCTGAGATACAAATGTTAAGGCCGGATGTTCATTTGGGAGGGGATCCCAGAAAGCACTGGTAGAGGAGGGGGGAGTGACAACAGGTCACAGATATGGCAACTAGATATCAATCCATTGGTGTCCCCTGGAGAGATTGTGGATCTCCAAGTTGGTCTCATTTGATATATGGGAGATGAGTTACATTTCTAGCCAACTCCCATCTATTTTGGGGTGAAGGCTGCTCTCAGGACAGTTAACTCCCTGGCACTTTGGGATTTTCCCTGTGGCTGGAAAATACCCTCAAAAAGAGACTTAGATACATGCACTTGTGTTAACAAGGTACTGGCATGTACAAGAAAGGCAAGTGCCCAGGGGATAAGGATGGGATACTGATAGTATCTGATACAGGCCATGTATGCCAGGCTAAGGATTTGGGATTGTAATCTGAGGAAAATGAAGAGCTGTGGAATTATTTTAGTATAAAGAGTAGTGACATGATAAGATTTACATTTTAGTAACTTTTTTTTTCCTGTTACCAATAAGAAAATTGGATTGGAGTAGCCTATGAGCAGTGCTAGAAATAAGTAATTAGGATGCTCTGCAGTAATCTAGAGGAGAAATGATGAGGGCCCTAACAACAAGAGAAAGAGTCCTAATTTGTAGGATCTACTGATTACTATGGTGTAGATACTTTGAGCGTGGCCAATTTCAAGCTAACAATGGGATGTCACTCAATGCTAAGTTGAGAGGAGATAGGTGTGCACCATTGGTTCTTACTTTAGCATACCACTGTCTTGACTTTTGTGGTATGAAGAAGAAGGAAAGTATTTGAAGACAAATTAAGTAAGTAGGACCATAACTGATGGGAAAGGGGTAATATATAATGAGTAAAAGGAATAACAATCAGATTTTTGGCTTCTGTAACTAATTAGGTGATGCTACCCTTCACTGAGATAGAGAATTTACAATAGTGGTTATATTGATGATACTAGTGTTAGTAGCAAATAGAATGCTTACTTTGTGGCAGGCACTACTTTAAGCTCTACACTTACTAATTTGTTTAATCTTCACAAAATATTACGAGGAAGTTATCATTATTATACCTATTTTACAGGAAGATGATGAGGAAATTGAACTGCAGAGAGGTTAATTCATTCACCCGAGGTCATTTTGTGACTAAGTCAAGTATTGTCAAATATCCAATTAGTGTTCAAATTTGACAGACATTTTTATACATACCTTTTACAATTGGTCATTAAAATCCATCATTCTTTTTCATTTATTAGAAGAATCTATCATCTCTTTTTCATCAGTTATTTGGTAACTTTGATGTATAGTTTTGTGCAAGAGTGTTAGAACAAATCCTTGATATTTCCCTTCAGTTGCCACTTTTATAATAATGAGTAGATTCACTTACACCTCCAGCGTTGACCACTGAGTTTTTTTAAAGCACCATATGAATACCTGGATTGTTTCTAATTTTAGAATATTACTATTATCTCAAAAAGAAACTTTGTGAATAATCATATTTTTTTTTAGAAAGTGTTTGATGTGTTTCAAATCATCTAAGTATTAATCTCTTGAGGCCCAAATTGTCCCATATCTTGTTGGTGGAATTATTTTCAAGATGTATAATACTTAGGTGATATTACATAGTTACGACTGTGGTTATCAACCTTGGGTGCACGTTAGAATCATCTTAAGATGTCTTGATACACAGTCCATTCCCCATATCAGTTACAGTAGAGACTCTGCAGGTGATACCCAAGCATCAGTACTTTTTAAAGCCCCCCAGATGGATCCTAATGTTCAGCCATGATTAGGAACCAGTGAACTTCTAGGATGTGGATTAATTTCTTTCTCCCTCTGCCTTTCCCTACGCATCACCTAACCTTTTCCTTTTCAATTCTCACCTCCAATTTCAGTCCGCTATATCATATTTTGGCCCAGTCACTCAAACAAGCCACCATAGTTATTTGACTCCTTCTTCTCCAGCACTCTTTAAATCCAAAGGATTTTCTGAAGATGAATGGCTAACTTGCACTTTTATCAAGAAGATAATTCTGTCCAGAATATAAAGAAGACATTGATAAATCAAGCAAAACTACTCGGTTTTTAGTGCTTTTCTAGGGCTTGTAACAATCTTTGCCTTCCTTAGCGTGATACTCTAGGCTTCCCTAACCAAATCTCAATCTCTTGTTACTAACCTCATCATACACTCTAAATCCCTGTATCCTTCAGTATGATCATAGAAGTACACATTTTCTCTAAAACTTTGCCACCAAAAGGCTGACCTGCCGTGGACCTGTAGCGTTGGCATTCCCTGAGATCTTGCTAGAAATGCAGGATTTCAGGTCCTACATATAGGCCCCGCTGAATCCCAGTCTTCAGTTTGACAATATTCCCCGGGCACATTAAAGTGTGCAAACATTTCTCTAATGTACTATGCACTTTCTAGTCTCTTCTGCTCTTCCTCATGTCCTGTTCTTTCTATGCCTGCCAGCTCTTCCCCTTTCTCCTTGATGCATCCTTCAAGCCTTAGTCCAAATGTTGTCACCCTGAATTCTTTCCTGATTTCCCACCTTCCCACCTCCGAAATAAGGACTCTTTCCTTCATCATAGTTTTGATGCTGCTTGTCGTAGTCTCATGAAACACTAATTCTATTTTCTTCTTAGTGACGCAGGTACATGAGAAATGACTACATTAAAGCTCTCGAGTGCAGTAACCATGCCTTATTCATTTCTGTACCTGCCCGACACTGTACTTTGGAGATATTAGAATTTCTAGTTAAAAAAAAATAACAACAGAAAGGGAAATACAGGACTGAATAATCCTGGGTAAAGAACGTCAGCATCTGCTTTCCCCTGACCCTTGTCATGGAAGTCACTAAGGTCTTCAACTGGCACATTCATCCGGTTTATTTTCATACCCAATCTTGAGTAAGGCAAGCAGCTTATATTAACGTTACGCTCACCAGATACTGATGTCTGGAATTGTGTGGATGTGAACTCAATACCGAGTATGCCCGGTGTGCACTCTGGGCACTACATGCTCTGCGTGTCCTCTGCTCTGCTTCCTTTTCCCTACTCCTACCCCTCTTCTAACCCCACTGTGTATGCCCAGAAAGTAAAAGTAAATTCATCTCTATACTTGGTTTGAAATCCCATTTTTCCACTGTCTTCTACCAGACTCAGTTCACCCTATGTGGACATGGAGGTTTGCCTGAAATAACCAATGTAGCACCTTTGCACACTGCAATTTAGCCTGCTGGTCAATGCTGTCCACCAACACACACAGACAGACACGCACATGCACACACAGCCAGTTTGCTTCCTCTAAACTCAGTCCTGCAATTATTTTATGGTTTGTGCTTGATCTTATTATGAAGAAATGCAATCCTTGGGCCTTGGACTTAGGGACATGGAGACTGTAGGTTGGATAATCATGGCTTGACCAGGAGGGCTGGTCTGTTTTGGCAGAAGGGAGGAAGTAGTGATTTTATCAAAAGGCTTAGTGATACTGAGGTATTTGTACTGTGTTGCATTGTGTGAATACTTCTCCCTGCACCTGCTGTGACACTATGATCTCTCTTATTTTTTACTTAAAAAAAAAATGTCAAGAGATTTAAGGGGTACAAATTGGTTCTTATTATAGGTACCTCATGGTGACCAGGCCAATATAATATCGTCTTATTATAAGAAGACGATAGCTTCTTATTGCTATCGTCTCAGTCCTGTTTAGGCCGTGATAACAAAACACCATAGAATGGGTGGCTTCTGGGCAACAAAAACTTATTTCACAGTTTTGGAGGCTGGGAAGTCCAAGATGAAGGCACAGGCAGATTCAGTGTCTGTGGAGGGTCCAATTAAATTTTGACTTCATTAAAAGGATAAAGGGAAGATATAGAACTGTTAGGAAGGCTAAAGACCCAGACCCGGAATGGAGCAGGAAGAAAAGATAGCTTTAAAGGCCCAGGAGATAGAAATGAGAGAAATACCACATACCTGGCACCATCTGTTTAGGGTGCCTCTTATGCTTAATGAATACATTCTACCATTTTCAGGCTAAAGGGATAATGGACTTACATCATTATCATTCTGTTAAAGAGGAAAACCCCAGTGAGAGAGTATTCCTCTTGGCTCAGAGAAAAGGGCTGTGGATAATTCTTTATAGAAATCAGAGTGCTAGTAGGAAGGGAGAAGGGATTCTGGGTATACTAAAAAACAAATGCCTGCCACTTTTGAGGACATTTGCGTTCTGATGCAGTTAACAAATGGGTAACAAATCAGTCCTAAACTTAATAGCTTAAAACAACAACAAATTATTTTATTATTTCTTATGTGGTTCAAGAATTTAGGGAGGGTTTGGTTGGGCGGTTCTGACTTCAGCTCTCTCGACATTGGCAGTCAGAGTTTGAATAGTGAGGCACTGGAGCACTCCAGGGCTTCCTGGGAGTCTTTTCTCTTCAGGTAGTCTCGGTTCTCTCCATGTAGTTTCTATTCCCAGGCTAGTCTGGGCTTGCTTACAGCAAGGCAGCCTCATGGTGGTTGAAGTATTCAAGAGAGAATATTCTAGTTGACAAGACAGAAACTACATTACCTTCTGTGACCTACATTCAATGTGACAGCCACCGCATTCTATTAGTTACAAGCAAATCACAAGCCTACACAGATTCAAAATGACGGGAGAGGTACCCCATCTCTCAATAGAAATAATGTCAAGATTGCATTGTGAAGAAGCACCTGTGATGGGAGGTAATGTTGTGGCCATCTGTGGAGTCTACACACTGTGACACTTGCTCTTCACAGTTAGGAGATGTCAAGCCTTCTGGTCTCAAAGCATATAACTCAACACACCAAATCCCAAACTTCTACTTTATAAATAAAATAGTGGCTTGGCACCTGTGCACAGTGGTTATGGCACCAGCCATGTACACAGAGGATGGTGGGTTCAAATCTGGCCCGGGCCAGCTAAACAATGACAACTGCAACAACAACAACAAAATAGCCAGACTGTGTCGGGAGGGTACTTGGGAGGCTGAGGCAAGAGCATTGCTTAAACCCAAGAGATGGAGGTTGCTGTGAGCTGTGATGCCACAGCACTGTACCCAGGGTGACAGCTTGAGACTCTGTCTCAAAAAAAAAAAATGAGATCAGTCCTTCTGCTTTCACAGAAGAAATGAAACTTTCTATAAGATTTTTAAAAATCTTCTGAAAGCTATACTCCAAATTTTCCCTTGACAACAATGCTCAGAGAGTGATGTCATGGTAAAGAAAACATGAGAATGATTTTTATAAGCTTGGGGGTTCTACCCTTTCCTTGCTACGATCCTTGGCTACTGAATTTTAGTTTAACTCTCTGCGAAATGGAAATACTATGTCTCCTCTGCCCCCCACAGCTTTGTGGTGAGGAGTAAATGAGTCTGTTAGTGTGGAAGCACCATAAATGAGAAAATGTCACATGAACATAAGATATTGATGTTGTTCTTTTAAGTAACTTCAACGTTTTCACAGCCCAGAGGGATAGGAAGCTTTTGCTAATAACTGACTAAAATATATTTACCTGCCATGCCTCTCTAGACCCAACCAACTTGAAATTGGTTGTCCTAAGTTCCTTCTGGTGAAATGGTGACAAGAGTCTTCTGCTCTGTCATTTTCACAATACTGTGCCATATAATTTAATTTGTGTTCTGTGCATCACATAAGCCTTTTGCTTAGCTAGCAAACCATTCTCAGCCTCCAGCTTCTAGCAGTATTGCTCAGGAATCCCCGAATTATTTTCCTGATCACTGCATTGCCTTGCTATGGCTTAATATGGATTCTGTGTTTTGTCTCTAGACTTATTACTTTACATTTGTCTACTTTAAGCTGCATTCTCAGTTTATTGGCCTGGTCACCATGAGGTACCAATCTATCTGAATCATGTTGTTGTATTTTTTCCAATGTGCTGTATATATACCGTATAAAAGTAATAAAAATCTATGTACCTTAGAGGAGGTTATGAATATTTTATTGGTTATACTTCTGGGGCAGACTGACAACTCAAAACAGGTCAAGTCAATGCTCAAGGTACCAGGCCACTGAGCAGAGCTGCCAGGAGGGAAGGAAGCCAGTATTTTCCAAGTGAAAGCTTTGCTAAAACCTGGTTCACTCTATAAACTGATGCTATATTCTCTGCTGGCCTAGGGCACATAATTTTAGAACTCTCGTTTCGTCTTTGTTTAAATACCCATGTTATAGTGGCCATTAAAAATACCTTCCTGAAAAGAAATATGATCCATTCAAAATTAGACTAAGGAAAACCAATTAGCTTGGACAACTGTCAAGAAAGTTGTTGAAGAATTAGACACTTTTAATGAAAATTAAGTTCAAATAACTACTACCTTCACTAGTGCAAAACATGTTTGGGGCAAAACACATGTCAGGCAGTTAGCTGGAGTAAAAAGTAAACTGCAGAGATGTGCTTTTAAGAAGCTATACATTAGCCAAGGAAAACTCAATGATAAATTGTTATAGTTCAGTTCTATATGAAATGTCTTGACATGTTTTCAAAGAGAGATGCAGATCTCCAGAGTGTGGACTGACCATTTCTGCTCTGGGAGTTTAGGAAATCTTGAAAAGAATAAGAAATTGAGTTTAAAAGACAGTATTGACTCTTGAAAATATTGAGCCATTTTTTGTTTGGTTTTGTGACATATGGGGGGATCACATATACATTGGGGAAAGAGAATCACTTGCTTACTTTGTCCTTCATCACCTAACACAGCTTCTGGGAGTGACAGGACACCTACAAGCCTCCTAGAAAACTAGAGATCTGATCAAGGATACTGTCTAAAGGTTACTGAGGATAGTGAGACATTCTAATTAAAGGATCAAGTGGAAGAAATCTGCAGAAGGACTTGAAGTCCTAGTTCTAAAGAGCAATGTATTCGTTAAGGAGACAAAAGCAGCCAGTCACTGTATTTTCTAAAAGATGCATAGGCTTGCAAGGGCTGTGTGAGTATGAATATGTGTACATGTATGGCTGTGTGTAGGGAACCAGAGAAACATCATCTCTGGTGGTGCTTTGAGAAAATTAAGAAAACTTGAATACAATATTAATGTCAATACAATATTAATGCCATATTACTTTATTCATTTATTTTGATAAAACTTTACCATATCGAGCAAAAGACAAGATGCTGATTCCTGAAAGGTTCCTTCTGTAAA
This sequence comes from Galagoides demidoff, assembly GCA_963574575.1. NCBI lineage: Eukaryota > Metazoa > Chordata > Mammalia > Primates > Galagidae > Galagoides > Galagoides demidoff. Next base: position 5,951 of record CAUYQV010067852.1, on the reverse strand, counting down.
CCTAAGTGACAGCATAAATCAACCAATAATTAATTGAGAATTAATAGCAAGGGGACTATGAAAGCAACAAAAATGTCCCATTCCCCAAAGGGCTGGCCACAGTATACATGTCAGTCATAAACACAAGAATTCCAAGAGAAGTCATGAGGGAGTAAGTGATCAATACAAGCTCATTTGGTTATTTATCTTTCCCTTCACTTTGAATGGCTATAGCATTTATCCTCTGTTTTGCCTAACTTAGTACTTAATAACATAGTTTCTGATTGTCTTCGAATTGCTTGATACGTGAATGTCTTGTTTCCCCAACCAAACTGTATTCTCTCTGAGGGCAGGGATTTTGCTCTTGTCTCATCTCCTTCTCCTCATCTACCAGTGCCCAGTGGAGTGCTTAGTAGACATCTATTAGGTGTCCAATGAACACATATTTGTTGATGATTGAAGGCAGCCATCTTCAACTCTTTTGGCACTAGGGACTGGTTTCATGGAAGACAAAGTTTCCGTGGACCAGGAGGTGGAGTGAGGATTGGTTTCAGGATGATTCAAGTCCACATTTATGGTGCACTTTATTTCTATTATTGTTACATTACATTGTTACATTACTGTTACGTTCTCATAAGGAATGTGCAACCTAGATTCCTTGCGTGTGCAGTTTACAGTAGGGTTCACACTCCTCTGAGAATCTAATGCCACGGCTGACAGGAGGTGGAGCTCAGGCAGTGATGCGAGTAATGGGGAGCAGCTGTAAATACAGATGAAGCTTGGTTCACTGAGCTGCTGCTCATTCCTGCTATGCAGCCTGATTCCTAACAGGCCTTGGCCTGGGGATTGGGGACTGCAGATCTAAGGAGCTATGCTTAGATCTTATTTTACTTTGTGAGCTCCAGTTTCCTTTTCTGGAAAATCGAAGTTAAACATGATGATTTTCTAAGGCCTTTTCCAACCCTGTGGATCTAAAATTAAGATTTACATCTGTTTATATTTTACTGGATGGAATAAAACTATCATTAATATTTATGATCAGATAGAAATATTATACAGGTAACTGATGTTTTTCTTTTTTCTTGTTCTTTTTTTATTTTTGGTTTGGCAGTTTCTTATAATATCAAACATGCATGTATAATAGGATCCAACCATTCTAGTCTGATAGCTATAAAAATATGTTTTCACAAAAACCTGCATACAAATATTCATAGCAGTTTATTTGTAATGGTGAAGCCAGCATATTATTTATTTCTTTTATCTATCTCTGGAAGATAATATGAAATAATTTCAGCAGATACACAATAATTTACCTACTGTGTGCCTGGTTGAGAGGTGTTGGAGAGTTACTGGTGAGCAATGTAAATGTTGTTCTCGTCTTCCCAAAATTAAAGGGAAGGAAGGAAGAGAAAGAAGGGAAGGGAAGGAAGAGGGAAAAGGGAAGCAAAGGAAAACAAGGATGGAAAGGAAGGGGGGCTGATAGTTTAATAGCCACAAAGTAAAATGAAGGCTGTGTTAGAAGGGGATAACCGGTTACAGAGACAAAAAGCTGGGTACTCATCCCTGTCTCTTGGGCTTCTGGAAGCCTTGGTTGGTAGTAATATTTAATCTACAATGACTTGAAGGATGAGGATAGGTCAACTGGTTAAGGTGGGAGAGCAGAAGGTCAATATGTACAAAGGTTCTGAAGCAGGTGAGACCGTAACTTACTGAAGGAAATTTAGTTAGGGTTGGGGTGAGATTTTGAAAGAGAGATGAGGTAAGACATTAGATACAGAGATGGGTTAGAAGTCAAACCTTAGAAGAATGTAAGAACTTCTATTAAGAAGTATGGAAGCCACTGGGGCCCAAGGGGATGAGATGATAGATTTTTATTTCAAAATACCCAGAACACTTCAACAGTACTTTAATTATTTCTACTGCCGCCATTGAAATCCGATACACATTTTCTGACATAATCTAAGATCATCTGTTTGACTTAAAAGTAAAAAGATGCTTTTAGTTTGCTATAGGTAGTAGACATTCTTAATGCTGTGACACATTTCGGAGTTTTTCAACAAATGAACCATAACTGGTTTAAGATCAATGAAAATTTAAAATACTAGTGCCACTAATATTTTTGTAATTAACTTGCTGATAACTGGCTGATGTATTTTCTTTTGATAGAACTGTTGATCAGTTACAAGTTCAGTGCTGAGTTAATATGAAAACACACTCAAGTTCATGGTGGAAAGACTTTGGGTACATACTGGCTCCTCAATTGTTTATAATATGGTTTCAGTAATTCATGTGAACTCTCTAAGCTTCAGTCTCCTTTCTGCAAAATGAGGACAATTTAAATCAGAGTTTTTGTAAGGATTAAAATGACTTTTTGTAGCACATCTAGCAAATGATCTGACCCACAGTAAGAGCTCAGTAAATATTAGCTCATTTTCTCCTTCCCAAAGGTTCTTTTCAGTAGGAAATGGAAACTGTTTAGGGTTTCTCCTTATTTTATATCAAAAGCCTAATAAAAACTACTGCATGACAAACAGGTCATAAAAATAGGAATATGAATTAGCACCTGCCCTAGATCTCAGCATGGCGGGGGACAAAGATGTATTATAAAGAATGAGATAACCATTTTTCTCTCTAATCCCCAACCTTCCCTCACAGAACAAAGAATTACTCCACTTTTGGGCTTAAAAATCTTTGGAAGAAAATTTTGATCATGTCCCAGATTAATCAGATAAGTAGGTGATATAAAAGGAGTCCTAGATGTGCCTCAGGAGAATGTTTTTATACTTCCAGGCCTTTTATTCAGGTCATGTTCATGGAAGCCACAATTTAGTCCAAATAAACTACTTCTTCCAATTCACAAGACACTTCAGGGGTAGGATATAATTGCGTATAAGAAAATGATTGCAACTAACTAATACCAGTTAAAAATTGAAAAGTATGAATCAACAGATATTGAAAATCTACTATATTAGTAATAACATTATGAATGATATTTGTGCTTAGAAATAAACCTCTATACTACCCTTACTCTGTGATACCTGATGGTGATTTGCATTTTACATATGAGGAAACTGAGCTACAAAGAGGCAAAGTAACTTGCCCAAAGACACACAACTAATGAATATGGCATCTGGAACTCTGACTCAGCCAATCTGGTACTAGAGCCCATACTCGTTATCTCTATGCTATCCTGACTCTCTATGTAATAATTGGTGCTACATGGAAACTCAGTGTGCGAGATGCTATATGCCAGGTATTCTGTACTCTAGGAAAACAAAGTTGGAGGCCCTAATTTTGTTTGACCTTCACATTTTTAAAAAAATTAAATTGGTCGCTAGCATTTAAAAATCAGAAGATTCCACAAAAAATTCCAGATTTCTGGTTTCTTCTGAAATAGCAGAATATCTGGTAGTACTGGTCCCATAGTACACCGCAACACAAATTACCCTGAGCTTAGCAGTGGCACCTGCTTTAAACAGGGAATGTGTTCCTTTATTAGCTATAGGCCCCAGCAGACCTACTTCATTGATTCCTGTGACCTGCTGGTCCTTGTAGGTGTATCAGTTTACAGCATGCTTTCTCTAAGCATCCCCAGAGGTTCATAATTTATCAGTGTATACAGTACCTTCACTGATACCTAAATAATTGAAGTCGCTCAGTTATGATTACTAAGAATCAGAAACAGACTTACTATTGAGCTCATTTCTTGTGTGAACCCCAAGGCCCTGGGAAAGATTCTAGCAATGTGTTCATATAATCCATACGTTTTTGAAAAATTTGCAAAAGTCAGATATTTTAGGTATAATGGTTAAGGCTACTGTATGTTTCCATTCTGAGTTCTTTTCCTACACACTTCCTCCTGTTAGGGTGTTAAAGTGGTTGTGGGCATTCAACAAAAACATTCTCTTCTCAATGAATTTGCTTCTATATAATACCCATTTTATATCTATTTAAGCATTATTTTTTTTTCCTCAAAGAGGAAATGCCCCTGCATTATATCAGCTCTACCTTCCTTGGTCTAGGATGCTTCATTCTTACCTCCAAAGGCACTGGGGTGCCAGGATGAGCATGTATCAACTGTATAGGGCCAATGCTGTGTTATCAGGGATTTGAAAAGAAAAGCAGATTTTTGGAAGCACAGATAATAAGAATGTACTTATATAGACTTAGAGTTAATAATTATTTTATAAAATATAATTAATACTCAAAGGTCCTCAAGTCTTTGTTATTTTGCAATGTCATGCTATCATTGATGATCTTGAGGGTATTTGCATCTATTTTATCTGTATGGTAGAAATACTATATCAGAGGGTGCTACTGCAAATCCCTTTCTCAAAGATGCCATGTTGGTAACTGGAAATCAGCCAAGAAGGGAATATTTACAACACCAAAATTGTAAACATACACAGATTAGAGATTTTTATGGAATGGTATTTATTCAATGATTACTAGCACACCACTATCCTATGGTGTTGCTGTATAGTGATAATGAGACAGCGGGGTTGCCAGCACCATCTTTCCTAGGGTAAGAGTCGTGAGTTCCAGGGACACAGATGAAGATATTAGAATGGCTCATAGATTCCTCACTATGCAGTTGGATGCCTTTTAAAATATGTTTTTCTCCCTTTCCTTTGTCATCCATAAGGGGAGAATCCAAGGATCATTTCCCATCTGCTTTTATTCAGAAAACAGAGGTATATTCCATGTGTAGTAAGAAAGAACACAGGAAGAAGTGTGCCTAACACAGCCTAAGAGGAAGGTAGTGTTGTTCAGTAAACAGTATGACAAAGAGGGTAGACCCCCAGAATTTGTGAATGAGGTCAAAAAGTTCTGTAATACAAATCCGAAACTAATAAATAAGGTTGACAACCACTGGTAGATGACAGCTTATTTTTATTGAATTTTGAGTACACTAGACATTTTGCTAAGCATTTTACACATAGTTTATCTCATTTGATCCTCAGAATAAATAACCTTCTAAGGCTGATGTTGTTATACTCAATTTACAAAAAGGAGCCCAAGGCATAGAGAGGTTCAAAAACTAGACAAGATTGCTATTTAGTAAAATGTTCAGGCTAGGAGTAGAACCCATGTTATTCTGACTGAAGTACCCCAGCCACCTTTTAAATATGATGCTATGTAGCCTGTGCAGTTAGTACGGTGGTGATGAAGCAAGAATATTTTTCAAAGAAATAAAATCCTCAAACAGCTAAAAGTAAAACCTTCCATTTAAGCCTACAATACCAATACTATGTATCTATCCAGAAGAAAAAAAACTCATTTTACATAAGGTATTTGCACTAGATTGTATATTGCAGCTCAATTCATAATCACCAAGATGTGGAATCAATCCAAGTGCCCATGGAATGCTATTCAGCCATAAAAGAGATGGAGACTTTATATCTTTTGTATTAACCTGGATAGAGTTGAAGAAAATTCTTCTTAAAGTATCATAAGAATGGAAAATCAAGTATCCAATGTGCTCAATACTAGTACTAATATGAGTATAATACCAATAGATAAATAACGACATGCCCACACAAAAGAAAAATAATTAAATTCAACTGAGGGGGAGGAAGGATGGGGAGAATAGAGGAGGGAGGGGGATTAGTGTATGCTCACCTAATGTGCACAATGTAAGAGTATACAGCATAACCCCTGGGCTGTACGAAGGGCTCAACTATAACTTGGACTTTACCTAACAAGCTCAAACAATGTAATCATTTGTACTTCATCATTTGTACCTCATATTTATCTGAAATTAAATAAAAACAAAGAAATAGACTAATTGTGACTCATAGAGTATGAACTATGATGCATGTTCAAAGTCTTATGTAGAAATTTGTGTGGGATGGAGTGAGGTGAACTTTAATAATTAATAATTCTGTGATCTTTAGTAAATTGATTAATCTTTGACCCAGTGTTAAGATTTTTAATGTCACTGGTATTGCTGTGCAGAACAAATTATGCCA